>APFE031476013.1:92170-130308 GCA_000404065.3 Pinus taeda | reverse complement strand
GAACAAGAGTATCACATTATAAATACACTAGGTCATAGAATTAATAATATTATTCATAGTAATTATATCATAGTATTAATGCTAAAACTATATTGTGTGTAGAAATCAATACTATTATTAACATGTTAACGTTCAAATGTAAAGTAACAATTTAAATAGAAAATAAATATTAATACTGAAGAAAATATAAATAGAAATATAATAGATATGGTAAGGTTAATAAGAGAGTGTGAACTAGACGAGGAGACAAGGGAGGAGAAGAATAAGAGAGGAGTGAAGGGTAACAAGGTTGGAAAAAAAGAAAAGAGCATGATAGTCATACTTGATTTTTGACTAATGGGAGCCAGCGCTTACTAAAATCCACCTTTTTCTCTTGTTCATGTTATCTCAATTATTTGTGACCTTTGGGGCTCCTCTTAAGTGCCACTTCTGGCAATGATTCTCTTGAGCAATGATTTGAGTTCCTTCTGGGAATATAACATGCCTTGTTTTAACACAACGTTATATAAGGGCTGAGTTGTGAATATTTAATTTTTCATATCAAATCCATGTCCTTTCATCTTGTTTTTGAAAGATATTTATAATTCTCCAATATTGCATAGTGCATAAGAACAAAGGATTTTATAGATTCCTTTTTGTTGGTGGTTATCAATGTTGTCTTTTATTGACCTCATTAGTCTCAACATTATTAATGGTTTGAATGAGGTTTTGATGCCCTTATTTCATATGATGTTAGAAATCGTATTAGACATTTGCTCAATATAAGGTAAGTAGGCCTTTTTGACATTATTGGTTGGTTTTTGTGTCTTTATTTATGTATCATCAAAGTCATTCTTAATATCTCTATTTTTGTACTCAATAGTTTCGAAGATTTCTATTTTATTTTTTATTGTTCAAGGTTCTCATTGTTGGATATTGTTATATCTCTTTTGATAAGTGTTTTTAAAAGTCCCATATTTTTTGAAGGTAGTGGTGGGAGTTATCATGTAAGTATTTCTAGATCATAAAGATGAATCAATATTTACAATAATTTTTATATTGGTATTATTCCATGTATCTATTTTTCATTATAGTTCAATAAATTGAATAAGGGTTTCTCTAGTGATGTATATTTACCCTATGTAGTACAGTTACAACCAGTAAATTAACTTAGTTCTTAATTCTTATTTAGAGATATAAGAATCTTATTGTTCATTCAAATGGAGAATGCGGCCCAATGTCATTAAAATAAAATGAAAGTATCTACCTTTTACTTTAAATTTCATCCCACACATTGAATAGCACTGAAACAAAAGGTTTACATGCACAGGTGAAACGAAAATGTAATAAGATTATAATTCTTAGTGAAAATAAAGAATACATACATTTTTAAGAGTGGTCTTATTAAATACAATGACAGAATGATTAGCAGGTTAAGATAATGCTCATTATTCCAATGGATGTTATTAAAATTTATGACATGGTGGAGTTTTAAAAGAGTGGTTGATGAATAATATATTATTGGTCTTATTCACATGAGTGAATGATATTTTTCATATACTTTAGTATAAGTGTAAAAATATGGTCGTGATGATATGGGTTTATATTTTGAGCATGTGATTTCTATCTAGGGAATATTTGGTCAAGTAACTTATGGATAAAGGTAGCAAGATTCCTCTAATTCATTGTTTAATGCAGGCTCCTAACTTGGGACCTTTTGAGGAGAAAAGGATATGAAGGACCATCCTAGTACCCTATATATAATCAGCGGGAAGAAAGTGTTTACCATTTTCTCAACACTTTTGCGGGCATAAAACTTCTCTGGTCCAAGATATGTAACCTCTTTGTCCTTTTAGATAATTCCTCTAACATTTTGTAGGAAACAATTTAATCTTGGTGCCCCTCTCTTTTCAAAAATCCGATTGTGAATAAGGCATGTGTCTTTGTTCTAGGTTTCCTCTTGTGGAACATATGGAAAGCACATAATAGAATCATATTCAAATATCAAAAGGGTACAAGGGATACTATTTGGAAATGAACGATGCCTAATTTCAAGGGGAAGATACTGTTAGAGAAGAGGGAAGAAAATGATTGGAATGTAGAAAGTGAGGAAGTTCGAATTGTATGAGAATTGGAAATCTCCCAAATTCAGGCAGAGACCTTGATGACTTAGTTGGTCTATCTCCTCTCCAAAAAACGTCACTATTCCCCTACAAGGATTTATCAAACTTAAATTTGATAGGGCCTCCAAAGGAAATCGCAGCTATTAGGTCTGGGGGAGTATTTCATGATGATTTTAGTAACCCTATCGGGTTCTATGTTAGGTATTGTGGGCATGCTAGTAATAACATGGTGGAATTCAAGGCTCTTGAAAGAGGTCTCCTTCTATCTCATGAAGAGTGATATACCAGGATACAAGGAGACGAACATTTACATTTAGTTGTGAATGTGGTTGAAAAACTAATTGATGGATCTCTAGAACAATAAGCAATTAAGAGTTGATGCTTTGATTTTATGGTGAGTAGGATACAAAACCTTGTTCTCTCCAACCCCTATGCCATTACAACACACTCTAAATGATATGGGAACACAACAACAGATTTTCTAGTGAATTGGGGAAGTCAAAATTCTAGTCTGGAGTTCACTCTGACTTGGCGACCCCAAACTTTTAGTATTTGGACTGAGCATCTAAGTAGTATCCTCGAGAGGAACGAAAAAGACTTGAAGGGGGTTGATTGATCGTGGTCATATGGGGGGTGGGGGAGAGGGGCTTATCCCCTTATCATAAATCTAACGAGGGTATTTGTGGCATATTGGCTCCATTCAAAGAATAATTCATGGACACTTTAGGCACTTGGGTGGAAGTTTTATATGCAGGATGGTGAGATTAGTCTCAAAGTTTTTGAATTTGTTTATGGCCATTTTTTAGGGTGTGAAGGTTTTGAAGAATATGCACAGGTCAACAACCCATGCATTCTCCTTAGGTTATGGTTTTTGATGGTGAACAATCCTGAATGCAAGTGGGGAATCCAATGTGGTACTATTGGACGTCAGACCCACCAAGTTTAAGACAGTGGTGAGGTAGTTAGCGGGGGCTCGATCCATCATTGGTGAGGTTCATTCCTTTGGAGGAGCACACTAGATTCAACAACTATTGGGGCGTCTCTAACTTGGTTTTTGGCATTATAAAAACTAGTAAGCCTCCTTGGTCATCCCTTTGCACTATAAATTACATTTACATTGTTTAAATTGGGGGTGGGTGTTTTAT
This sequence comes from Pinus taeda, assembly GCA_000404065.3. Lineage (NCBI taxonomy): Eukaryota > Viridiplantae > Streptophyta > Pinopsida > Pinales > Pinaceae > Pinus > Pinus taeda. The sequence continues at coordinate 127,061 of APFE031476013.1, read as the reverse complement.
ATATTCTTTCATTTTGGCACTCTTATTTGCTATTGATGAAAGCATGAGATTTCAAGGCTACAAAGTTAATTGTGGTTGAAACTGCAGGTTGAAATCCTCCGCTTGGTTTCTATGGTTTGACTTTGGTTTACAAGTGTGTGGTTTAGTCAATGAAGGCATTTTAGTTGAAGGTGGAGATAGAGGCTAGAGAGGTAGTAGACATGGTGAGCCCAAATAATTTTACAAGTTTTTTCTCTCTTTATGTAATTTTTCATTAAGCCGGAATGCTTAGCTTGTTGCAAATAGTTGTAGCTTCACTTTTAGGTCTGTGAATTGGGTTTTGCTAATGTGGACTTGAAGCTTCTAGAGAAACACTTTTTTTTAGGGGGGTATTATGTAAATTAGGCTGGAGACGAAGTCGTTGTGGGGAAGAGTTCATTTTCATATTATAAAGGAAACTTGGTAGAGGAAGGTGGCAACCCTTAGTGAGGGTTTCCTCATTCAGGAGAGAATTAGACTTGGTATTGTGGTAACTATAATATAGAGTCGTTGGGCTTGGAGGTATTATCAGATTTCCTTGTGGTGATGGATTTAAGCTGGTAGTCTCAGCAATTTGAGGTCGGTTTGAAAATGCATAGGGAATATGGTAGAGCACAAAGTGGGATTAAGCCAAGGGGGAAGAGGGATGCGCATACAAGGGAGGATGTGGAAATAGGGGAGGATGAAAAGGGGGAAGTAGAGTTAGGGAAGAAGTTGGCACAAAAACTTGCGCCCTCTCCTTGTCATGTTGCTATTCCTCCTCCCTTGCATACCATAGAATCTCAGTTGCGACACGCCACTCTTCTCTTGGAACAACTGAGACATCATCGCGACGATGATTGCAATGAGATTATTGGTTTCATAAACGAATTCACCAATGGTAAACAAATTCAGACCTTCAAATTTACCTGGTAATGAACCAAAAAAGCTAGCTCTAGAAAATCCTTTTGTTCTTTGATGTTTGTGGGTTACATCTTCATCTTAGGGGTCTTCTGAGAATTTTGGTCTTTTCAATTTTGTTTTCTTAGTGGATTATTTAGATTTGTAATTAGTTTTTTCTATTTATCTTCGAACCAAAAAATCCAGTAGGAGTGAGGTCGAAAGAATTGAAAAAAATGAGTAGACACGTCGTAATCTTTGGATGAATTAATACAAGCAATTTTGACTAACAAAAAAATAGTAAATAAAAAATTATTTAATTATAGTTTAATAAAAAAGAATGTACATTGAGGGAATTTAGTGTGTAGAAATATATAAGGGATTTGAAATATTCCGATACCTATATAATATCAAATGCAAAGTAAAACATTATAATTGATTTTTAACTTATTAAAGTAAAAACGATGTATTAATCATGTTTTTGTAAATATAAATTTATTTTTTCCTTTATGGTTTGCCACAACCTTATTATTTCAACTTAACAGTTGAATATTTTTTATGGAAAAATGAAAAGACATGACTGGATGACACACAGGAAACCAATATTTCTGGAGGTATAGCTCCATTAATGCATGGAGTAGTAGATTTCAACCCTTAAATTTTGTACTTACCTAAATCCAATGAGTGGCATATGTTGCCCCATGCATTAATGTAACTATAGCTCCAAAAATATTAATAGCCAAACACACCGGAAGAAAAAAAATATTGATAGCCAAACACACCGGAAGAAAAACAAAGAAAAAAAACCTACCATACTTGCACAAAAATAATTACAATAATTATCATGAAAAAATTGCAAGTAAACACATGTAATTACTTTCTCAAAGAACACATGAATACTTTTTATCTTCAAAGAACACATACAATTATTTTCAAACGAAAAAAGGGAAAGGATAGGACATGGCAAGCAAGATGGGAAACAAAGAAAGTAAGCGGGAACATGGAGTTCTCATACTTCTTCCTCTGCTTTGTAAAGTGTTTTGATCTCAGCTATTCCATTTACACCTGGTTTCGAATGTATTTAATATCATGAGAACAGATGGGGCAGAAATGTGATACCCACTAAGTAACAAGGGTTGGATTTAATATGTCACATTATTATTTTTTGTATGTGTATCTTTATTTTTATTTAAAAAAACCAAATTTACGGATAAATAATTGCATTACAGATAAATATTTATGTTTTTTTAAATATTTATTGGTTTCTAATTTATTAGGTATGATATTGATTATCATTCATTGCGAAAGAGAAAAAGTGATTGAAATTGCCAATTTATAAAATAATATATATATATATATTTTATAAAATAATATTATATCTATCTATAAAATAATTTATAAATTATTGATTAATTTTTAAGAATTATTTATGATAATGTTTTTAGCTAATTATGCTCTAAGATTTATTTATAAGAAGGTTTTTAGTTGTTACGTACTCATATATTTACGTAAAAAGTTTCTTATGTAATTGCTTTAAAAGTTGTGGATGGATTTAGAAAAACTCTGATAGGTTTCTATTTATCCATGTAAGCCTATAAAATAAATGGAGAGTGGGTTGAATGGTTGTTGTAAATCTCCCTTGAATAATAAGAATACCAATTATCATTCCCCTGTCAATGTTTCCCTCACAAGGATGGTTTTACCACGTAAAACACTATGTAAATATTTGTGCTTGATCATTATGTTTTCTTGTTTATTTTCCATTATTTTATGCCCAATTTTGTTGTTGTAAATCTCCCTTGAATAATAAGAATACCAATTATCATTCCCCTGTCAATGCTTCCTTCACAAGGATGGTTTTACCACGTAAAACACTATGTAAATATTTGTGCTTGATCATTATGATTTCTTGTTTATTTTCCATTATTTTATGCAATTTCAATTTATCTGCAAGTTATGCTTTTGCTGCTCAACTCAACAAGTATTATTAGAGCTTTTGGGAAAAGTTTGTGTTAATGGCGAAGATGCAAAGTGCGATGTTTGAAATTGAAAAGTTCAATGGCAGTAATAATTTTGAGCTATGGAAGTTTAAGATGCTGGATATGCTCATGCAGCAAGGAGTGGAAAAGACGTTGTTGGGTAGGGCAAAGAAACCTGTGAGCACAGATAATGACAACTAGGAGGACATGGATGCATTACCCCTCAGTGTTATTCATCTGTGCTTGGCAGATGATGTGCTGTTTAACATCATTCGAGAGAAAACAATTGTAGTCGTATGGACCAAGTTAGAAACCCTTTATATGACAAAGTCCTTGAAAAACATAATCTACTTGAAATGACAGTTATATAGTTTGCAGATGAAGGAAGGTACAAAGATCTCTGATCATTTTAGTTCTTTTAATACTCTTTTATGTCAGTTGTCTAGTATAGATGTAAATCTCGAAGGGGAAGAAAAATCAATCACACTATTGTGTTCTTTGCCTGAGTCTTGGGATAATTTTGCAACCTCTATCAGTTTTAGTTCTATTGATACAATTGACTTTGATGCTATTGTGGGAGCTTTCTTGTGTGAGGACACTCGGCGAAAATCTATCCTTTAAACCTCAACATCAGAAGAAATGGTGGCAAGAGGTCGATCAAAAGAAAAACATCAGAATTTGAGAGACACATGAAGATTGAAGACAAGAGGCAAGAAGAGTAAGTTAAAGTGTTGGTACTATAACAAATCAGGGCATCTTAAAAAATATTGCTAGAAAATAAAGGAACAAGCTACTAAAAAGGACTCTACAATGGAAGCTAATTCAATTGAAACACGTGTAGGCATTGTTGATGAGGTATTGCCCACTTCTATTGTTTCTCAAGATCATCATAATTGGTTTTTAGATTCTGGTGCTTCCCATCATATGTGTCTTCATAGGAATTGGTTCTCTTCATACCAATCTATTGATGACGGTGTGGTTTTCATGGGTAATGATGTTACATGAAAAGCTAATTGTATTGGTAGTATCAAGATTAAAATATCATCGTATTGCTAGAACATTAACAAAGGTGAGGCATGTGCTTGAGCTTAGAAATAACTCAATATATTTGGTAGTTTTAGATTCTACTGGTTATAAATGTACAATTCAAGGTGTATTTATGAAGGTGATGAAAAATGTCTTTGTAGTCATGAAGGCTAAAAGGTTTGGGAACCTTTATAAGCTTGAAGGAAGGATAGAAATAGATGAAGCAACCATGGCATCAGAAGGTGTAAGTGTCTTTACTCATTTATGGCATTAGTGCTTGGGTCATATAAGAGAGAAAGGGGTGAAGGTATTGGTTCATCATAAGTTAGTTCGAAGCTTGAAGTCTCTAAATTTGAATTTTTGTGAGCATTGTATTTCTAGAAAGAAATCTAGACATAAATTTATAACATGAAAACATGTTAGTAAATGTATCCTTTATTACACCCATTCATATCTTTGGGGACGATCTCCTAAAGTCTCTTTTGGAGAATCTTCATATTTTGTAACATTTATAGATTATTACTCTATAAAGATGTGGATATATTTATTGAAAATAATAGTTGATGTATTTGATGCTTTTAAGTAGTATAGACCTTTGGTTGAAAATAACAATTACAGGTCAATTGAATGTTTGAGAAATGACAATGGAACTGAGTTTACTTCAAAGGAATTTGAAAATTATTGCAAGAAAGTTGGGATCAAAAGACATAAAACCAAGGTTTATATTCCCTAGCAAAATGATGTTGTTGAACGCATGAATAGGACTCTTCTAGAGAGAGCGAGTATGCTAAGTAATGTTAAGTCATAGCAAGAGTTGTGGCCAAAAGAAGTTCTTATAGCATGTTATCTAGTAAATTGGTCACCATCAACTACAGTTAACTGTAATATTTTGGAAGAGGTATGGACAGGTCAAGCTTATGATTATTCAAATCTTAAAGTTTTTAGTTGTGATGCCTATGCTCTTATTCCAAAGAATCAACGTTCTAAGTTAGATCCAAAATCAGAAAGACTAATATTTGTTGGATATGGTGATGAAGTTAAAGGATATGGATTGTGGGATCCCACTACCCACAAAATCATCATTAACAGAGATGTCATATTTGATGAATCGCCACTCATGAAATCATATGTAGATGGTGAAATGAAACAGGAAAAAGTACCATAGATTCAACAAGTTCAATTGGAAACTCAATCATATTCATGGGAGGAGGATCATGAACACGTTCATGAAGAAAATCCTACAAAAGCAGACGAGAATACAAAAATTTATCAAGGAACTCAGGAAATATTGCAAAAAATTCTACGAAGGTCTACACGGATCATATATTTTCCTAAAAGGTATGATGATTTTGCTACATATGTTGCTTTAATTGCTAATGATGGAGAACCTAGTTGTTATCAGGAAGTAATGGAAATATCTAATAGTGATAAATAGAAAATAGAAATGAAAGAGGAAATGGATTTCTTACAAAGAAATAAGACATGGGATCTGGTGAAACTTTGTAAGCACAGGAAAGTTCTCGGTTGCAAGTGAGTATACTAATGGAAGAAAGGAGCAGATGACACTCTTCAGAAGTACAAAGCAAGACTCCTTGCAAAAATATATTCCCAAAAGGAAGGTATTGGTTTTCATGATATTTTTTTAACCAATTTTTTAAGTTAGAGTTGTGTTAGCTTTAGTTTCATTACTTGATCTACAGTCAGAGAAACTAGATGTTGAAACAACATTCTTACATGGATATTTGCTTGAGGATATATATATGGAACAACAAGAAGGGTTTGTTCAAAATCGCAACAAGGGATTTGTTTGCAAACTCAAGAAGTAATTGTATGGATTGAAGCAGCCTCCCAGGGAATGGTACAAGAAGTTTGATTCCTTCATGACAAACTACCATTTTACAAAAAGTGAGTATGATCATTGTGTTTACTTTCAAAAGTTGGAAAATGGCATATTCATTATTTTGGTGTTATATGTTGATGATATGCTTGTAGAAAGAAAACACATGGTTGAGAACGGGTTAAAGGCTCAACTAGCTAGGACTTTCAAAATGAAGGATCTTGGAGCAGCAAAATAAATCTTGGGCATGGAGATACACAGAGGTAGGAAAAATGGTAAGTTATAGTTATCACAATAGAAGTATGTGGAGAAAATACTTCTGAGATTTGGTATGAATAATATGAAACGTGTTCAAATCCCTTTAGCTTCCCATTTCAAACTTTCTTCAGGATTGTCTCCTGTAATGATGAATACAAGGAGTATATGTCTCACGTCCATATGCTAACGCAATAGAACGTTTAATATATGTGATGGTTAATACAAGGCCAGATATTTCACATGCAATTGGTGTTGTGAGTAGATTCATGGAAAATCCAGGTAAAGAGCATTGGGCAACAATGAAATGGGTGCTTTCATATATTAGGGGCACAAGTAATTATTGTATCACGTATAATTGTAATTTCAATCTACGATTATATTGATTTAGATTTTTTAGGCGATTTGGACAAGAGGAGATCCACTTTCGGATATGTTTTTACTCTTGCAGGTGGAGTTGTTAGTTGCATGCGAAAGCTTCATAGTTTTCTTGTGCACTACTGACGCAGAATACATAGTTGTCTCACATGCTTGCAAAGAGGCAATTTGGTTAAAAGGTTTGCTAGGTGAGTTCTAAAGGGTGTAGGACAAGGTGAAAGCATTTTGTGATAGTCAAAGAGTTATTCATTTGGTGAGGAATCCAACTTATCATAGTAACACAAAACATATAGTTGTTAAATATCATTTTTTAAGAGAGGCTATTGATGAAAATAGAGTATTGGCTCTAGAAAAAGTCCATACAAAGCAAAATTGTGCAAACATGTTCACAAACCAGTTTTGTGAGAGAAGCTAAAATGGTGCCTATGCCTTGCAACGAAGGTGATGAATATTTTGGGCATGATATATCAGGTAAATTGTTGTCAAGGTTGAGATTGTTAGAAGTTGCCAACTATTTCCCTATATTTTTGGGATAATAGCTAAGATTGGTTCCTTTGGCTTAGTTTGCTTTTCTTAATCTACTTTTTTTTGAAAAAACATATAAAACGAACTTTTTTTGTTTATGTAAAACATTTCTTATATGGCTGCTTAAAAATTGTGGATGGATTTAAAAAAAAATCGATAGGTCTCTATTTATCCATGTAAGCCTATAGAAGCAATATGAAAAAGATAAAACAAATGGAGAGTGGGTTGAATGGTTGGATAATGTACTCCTGTTATCTGACTATTATAATTTTCCCTTGAATAATAAGAATAGTGATTATCATTGCCCGGTGGATGTTTATCTCACAAAGAGGATTTTACCATGTTAAACACTATATCAATCTTTGTGTTTGATTATAGGATTCCAATTTATTTGTGAATTATGCTTTCGCTGCTTAATTCAACATGACTTTACAAATTCTTATCATAACAAATGGCAAAATAAATAATTTAAAAAATACAAAGCAGTGATCTTTCATACAAAGCAGTGATCTTTCATACAAAGTAGTGATCTTTTATGGCTTTTTTTCATCTAGAGGAACAAATTTTGTTCAGATCCATTAGAACAGAGTTGCAAGGATATCTATTTGCATTGCTGGTATTGCATTATACTGAGAACACCCTAACTTCCTATGTGACCTGTGATCCATATTTGTGCGTTACTTGATATTAGAATGAAGGCGGTCACTCTTTTATTATGAATTATTGTTTCATGAATCAGTGATTGAGCCCAGGGAAAGTTAATTTCTTCAACGAAACATTGATAGAGGTAAATTTTGTCAATATGAATTCAATTCATGTATCCTTCTTCATCTAAAATGTTTTCAGAGTGTCTCCTTAAGACGAAAGTGGCAGCAATCATAGTGGGGTTAGGAAGCTAATAGTTCCATCGGGTCCTTCAACTACTGAGATGATTTTTGTGTTCTGGTTATGTTTATTACTGGAACCGCTAGGGCTATTATTCCCAAGCTATAGGAGTTGGGTTTTAAAATCAGGCATAATATATTTAAGATATTATTATAATCTTAATACTAAATATTTTAGATATTATTATAATCTTAATCCTAAATGTTTTTTTTAAGAACAATTACTTTTACGTGTTGTGTTATATTTGGTTTGGTTTAAGTTAATTTATAGTTTGCATTAACTAGGAACGAAATATATTGGACATAGTCATGTTGCTGATCTCAGGAAACCATTGTGGATGAAAATATACTTAGAAGTCTGATATCTATTATTACATTACTTGTTTTTCTTAAATCTATTGTCAGATTTGCTAGATTTAGAATAGCATCCATATTTTTCTTAAAGACGAAAAGAAAAGAAATAGTGATAGGAACTCTATACACAGGATTACTTAGAAGGTTCGGTGTCAATATCAGCAGGTATCTCAATATCAGTAGGTATCTACTCTATGGTACTCACGTGATACGTGAATGAATGTCGTCACTCTTTTATTATGAATTGATGTTTTAGGAATCAGTGACCAAACCAAGGGGAAATTAATTTCTTCCGCGAAACGTATCCGTTTTCAGTGTAATGTTTAATATATGTGATGGTCAATGCAATGCCAGATATTTCACATGTAATTAGTGTTGTGAGTAGATACATGGAAAATCTAGGTAAAGAGCATTGGGCAACACTGAAATGGGTGCTTCAATATCTTAGGGGCACAAGTAATTATTGTATCACCTATAATTGTAGTTTCAATCTATGGTTATATTGATTCAGATTTTGTAGGTGATTTGGACAAGAGGAGATCTACTTTTGGATATGTTTTTACTCTTGCAGGTGGAGTTGTTAGTTGCATGAGAAAGCTTCATAGTTTTCTTGTTCACTACTGACACAGAATACATAGTTGTCTCACATGCTTGCAAAGAGACAATTTGGTTAAAAGGTTTGCTAGGTGAGCTCGAAAGGGTGTAGGACAAGGTGAAAGTATTTTGTGATAGTCAAAGTGTTATTCATTTGGTGAAGGATCCAACTTATCATAGTAACACAAAACATATGTCTGTTAAATATCATTTTGTAAGAGAGGTTATTGATGAAAATGGAGTATTGACTCTGGAAAAAGTCCATACAAAGCAAAATTGTGCAGACATGTTCACAAACCAGTTTTGTGAGAGAAGCTAAAATGGTGCTTATGCCTTGCAATGAAGGTGATGAATATTTTGGGCATGATATATCAGGTAAATTGTTTTCAGGGTTGAGACTGTTAGAAGTTTCCAACTATTTCTCTATATTTTTGGGATAATAGCTAAGATTGGTTCCCTTGGCTTAGTTTTCTTTTCCTAATCTACTTTTTTTTTGGAAAAACATATAAAACGAACTTTTATGTTTCATGCAAAACGTTTCTTACGTGACTCCTTTAAAAGTTGTTGATGGATTAAAAAAAAATAATAGGTTTCTATTTATCCATGTAAGCCTATAGAAGCAATATGAAAAACATAAAACAAATGGAGAGTAAGTTGAACTGTTGGATAATGTACTCCTGTTATTTGGCTGTTGTAAATTTCCATTGAATAATAAGAATAGTGATTATCATTGTCCCATGGATGTTTCTCTCCCAAGGAGATTTTTACCACGTTAAACACTGTTTCAATCTTTGTATTTGATTATACGATTCCAATTTATTTCTGAATTATGCTTTGGCTACTCAATTCAATATGAATTTCCAAATTCTTATCATAACAAATGGCCAAATAAATAATTTAAAATATACAAAATAGTGATCTTTCATACAAAGTAGTGAGCTTTCATGGCTTTTTTCATCTACTGGAAGAAATTTTGTTCAGATGCATTAGAACAGGTTTGCAAGGATATCTATTTGCATTGCTGGTATTGCATTATACTAAGAACACCCTAACTTCCTGTGTGAGCTGTGATCCATATTTGTGCGTTACATGATATTGGAATGAATGTGGTTACTCTTTTATCATAAATTATTGTTTGAGGAATCAGTGATTGAGCCCAAGGAAAGTTAATTTCTTCAACGAAACATTGATAGAGGTAAATTTGGTCAATATGAATTCAATTCATGTATCCTTCTTCATCTAAAATGTTTTCAGAGTGTGTGGTTAAGACGAAAGTTGCAGCAATCATAGTGGGGATAGGAAGCTAGTAGGTCCATCGGGACCTTCAACGACTGAAATGATTTATGTGTTTTGGTTATGTTTATTATTGGAACCGCTAGGGCTATTACTCCCAAGCTATAGGAGTTGGATTTTAAAATTAGGCATAATGTATTTTAGAGATTATTATAATCTTCATGCTAAATTTTTTGTTTAAGAACAATTACCTTTACGTGTTGTGTTATATTTGGTTTGGTTTGGTTTGTTAACAACAAGAATGAGCGAGGAGCTCTAGCGGGAAAGTATAGCGGAAGAGGGTTTCTGAGTAACTGTAACTGTTTCAGAGCTGGAAGTGAACAGATTACGGATAGCAGCACTGTTAAGCAGGGGACAAGAGCTGACTATCCGGATGGGTGCAGAGGGGTCCATTGGGACCCCCACCTATAAAAAAATAATCATGCAGAAACAAAGGTAGCAAGCAACGGAGGGAGTCAGAATCATGGGGAATGACAGGCTCAAGCAGAGCAGTGGGAAAAACAAGGAGAAGACACAAGTGGAAGACAATGAAACAAGCAGCAATACAATAATCAAAGGCAAAGAAGTTGAGGGTTTGGAAGATAACGAAGACAGAAATGCTTCAGGACAAAATCTGACAGGAAACAAGGAAAAACAACCAGGAGCACACGGGGAGCCCACAGACAGCAGGCGGGGGAACAAAGAGAAGGAAGGGGATACAAGCTCGAACCCCAACAAAGACTCAACAACAAACGGTATTTGTAAACCAAGGAAAGATGAAAGTCTCAGAGTTGTGATAACGGATCCAGAGATACAAGCCTATAGAGAGCATATGGTAGAACATGCAGTCATATGCAAGTTCATGGGAATGTGGCCAACTGAAAGAGCCTTCTGTCAGTGGATTAGACAGCATTGGAAGCCCAGAGGAGATGTTAAACTACACTTGGGAGCCAAAGGTTTCTTTACAGTTGTGTTTACCAACCTGGAAGACAAGGACAAGATTTTCGATGGAGGTCTGTATTTCATGGCCTCAACTGGTCTATACATGTGACCATGGAAACCAAACTTCGTTCCAGAGAAAGAATCTTTTACTCAGGTTCCAGTGTGGATCCGCTTCTTCTCTCTCCCGATAGACTATTGGGGTCTGAACGCTCTAAAACAAATTGGAGATCAGTTTGGGACTTTCATCAAAGCCTCAGAGGCAACATTGCAGAAGAAATACACCTCATACGCAAGAATATGCGTGGAAATGGATGTATCAGGAGCACTGTATGAGGGGCTATGGCTCAAGTATGGGGATTAGAATTATTTTCAAGAAATAGACTATGAGCAGATCCCGTTTCGATGTCGTAAATTTCATGAACACGGACATTTAATAAGGGAATGCCCTATGAACAAGAAGGAGGAGGACGCTAAAACAGAACAAGCAAATAAGAGTAAAGATAACTTTATAACCCCGAAGTCAAGGCAGAGAGCCAACAGAAGAAGGGCATACAAAGCAGGAACATATAGAAACAACAACAACAATACCTTCGAAATCTTGGATTTGGAGACAAACTCAGAGGAGACACAGAAGACCAAAGCAGCAGATAAGGAACCAAGAGACAAGGAGAAACAAACCAAGAAAGAAGAGGAAGAGGACAAAAACAACAATGAAATCCAAATGAGGGAGCAACCAGAAGAACCAGAGGAGGATACAAACATACTAACCAGTGATGGAGGAAGCGAGGACATTGAGCTGGAGGAAGCTTTAGCGCGAGAAGGGTTGAATCTACCCGTCATAGTGGAGAACTGGAAAAATCAAGGTATAGAAACTGCATCGGAAGAAGAAATCAAAAAAATCAGTGATCTGTTTACAGCAAGGCAGAAAGCAGAACTAGAAAGGCAACATAGGAAGCTAGGTATCGCAAGAGGTAATGGTCTCCACCCAAAGAGTCTTCTATGGAACTCATCAAGCTCAAGGCAAAAGAAGAAAAGGGGTCGAAAGACAAGCAATGAAGCTCTGCAGGAGCTAGGAATGATAATGATCAACTCAGGGAAGATGAAAGCTCTTAGCGCCTTCCTGTCCTTTCAATAATACCTCAAGTTTGTCATGAAGATCATATCTTGGAATGTAAGAGGGCTAAACAGCCAAGCAAAGCACAGACTACTGAAACGCAAATTCCATAAATATAGACCGAAAATCATGTTCTTATAGGAAACCAAATGTAGCAGTTCAGTATGGCAAGGATTACCAAGAAGATCGGAAGGCACATAAACTTTCTAGAAGTTGAAAGTAAGGGCAGAGAAGGAGGAAGCTCACAAGCACAAGTGAACAAGCACTTCATTGTTGTGGAAGCTCAACCCACAGGTAATTCTGAATCATTTTTATGTGTAAATGTTTATGGACAACAGAAGATAGAAGATAAAATCAGTTTTCTGAATTCCTTAAATAGACTTATTATTAGGCATCCAATGTCCAAATGTATTCTGGGGGGTGACTTTAACATGATAACAACCCTTCTAGAGAAGAAAGTAGGTCTAAGGAAACTTAACATAGATGCGGAGTCTTTCACTAGTTTCATTGAGAACGCTAAATTGGTAGACATTTATACCAAGAGTGGCAATTTCACATGGAATAATAGAAGAGGGGGAAATAGAATGATAGCCTCTCACTTAGACAGATTTTTGATCTCGGAGAGCATCACAATGGATGGTATCCTGGCAGAGTCAGACATCCTTCCTAGTGGAGGGTCAGACCATTGGCCAATATCACTCATAGTTGCTGTTCAGGGCACACCAAGGAATAAACCATTTAGATTTGAAAATTTTGGTTGGATCATCCCAACTTCCTTCAGCTGGTAGAGAACTAGTGGTTAGAACCTTTGGAAGGTAAAGGATCCAAAATGTTTAATCTGCAGAAGAAATTAAGAGTCATTAAAGACAAGATAAAAGAGTGGAACAGAACAGTTTTTGGAGATATCTTCAAGGAGAAAACCCTTATAGAAGATAAGTTGGAACAAATTCACAGAGAGTGGGCAGCCGGGAAAAACAGCGAGGAATCTATAGAACAGGAAAAAACTCTAACTCAACAGTGGCACAGTCGATGTCGGCAGGAAGAAACTCTCTGGAGGCAAAAATCAAGAATTCAGTGGCTAAAAGAGGGAGAGCAGAACACAAATTTTTTTCACAGATCTGCTCTCGATTACAGAAGTTCAAACAAAATTCTTGAGATGAGAAATGGAAATGGGGAGTCAGTGAAGAACCACCATGACATATCAGAGTTGCTCTCAGCTCATTTCAGCTCCATAGCACAGGAACCACAGATAGATAGAGGGGAAGCCATTAGGGAACTTCTAAAAGCCATTCCTAAAGCTGTTACCTCTGAGCAAAACTCGGCCCTCAGTAGGGAAATCACATTGGAAGAGGTTGAGGAAGCTGTCAGAAGCATGCCAAATGACAAGGCCCCTAGGCCGGATGGGTTTACAATCAATGTTTACAAGGCTTGCTGGAATATTGTGAAGCAGGATGTCTGGGATGTTGTAGAGGATTCCAGACGCTCTGGAACCATTCTCAAATCCATTAATTTGACCTTCATAGCGCTAATTCCGAAGGTAGAGGAAGTTAATACTCCTGAAAAGTTCAGACCTATTGCTCTCTGCAATGTCATCTATAAAATAATATCAAAAGTTATTGCCAACAGGATGAAGCCCATTCTTCCGGGCATCATCTCTGAAGAGCAATCGGGCTATGTAGAGGGAAGAAAGATATTAGATAATATTATTCTTGCTCAAGAGATGATCCACACTCTCCATTCAAGGAAAAAAGCAGGGATGCTAATGCAGCTTGATTTATCAAAAGCTTATGACAAGGTGAGCTGGAATTACCTTGAAGCTATTCTGGACGCTTTTGGATTCTGCAAGCATTGGGTTAACTGGATTCTTGCCCCCATAAAATCATCAAGGTTCTCGATCTTAGTTAATGGAGCCCCCTCTAAACCATTCTCACCCTCGCGAGGAATAAGATAGGGTGATCCTCTATCCCCTTTCCTTTTCGTTATCCTCATGGAGGGTCTCAGCAAAATCATAGCCGAAAAGAAAGCTGAATGGGTAATTAAGGGCCTTCAACCAATCCCGTCTATCCCTGCTACCACCCATCAACAGTTTGTAGATGATACTATGTTACACGGCAGCCCCATAGTGAAAGAGGCCTTGGCATTCAAGGGAATCTTAGATCTCTTCAGCAGAGCCTCAGGAATGGAAATCAATTTCTCCAAATCTAAGATTTTCTTCTTCAACACTCATCATGCTATTAAGGCTTACCTTTCTCAACTTCTATGTTTCCGGATAGACGGGTTACCTTCGAGATATTTAGGAACTCCCCTCAGTCTTCGACCTTGGCAGAAAGTGCACTGGGAAAAGATCATAGCCAACATGGAAAATAGATGCAAACACTAGACACACAGGGCGCTCAACTTTGCCGAAAGATTAATCCTCACCAAGCTTGTGTTACAGGCTATACCACAATACTTATTATCCATGCTACCGGATCCCAACAGGATACTTCAACAAATCAGAGCTATACAAAGATCCTTTTTATGGAGTGGGAATGGGGACAAGAAAAAATGGGCGCTCATAGCCTGGAACAAATTATGGAAGCCGAAATATATGGGGGGACTAAATCTAGTGGATCCGTCAGTCGTCAACATGACCTGCGGTGCAAAGCTATGGTGGAGATGGATTAAATAGCCCAATATGCCATGGGCCAAACATTGGAAATACAAATACATCCCAAACTGCAATCATCAGGATCTCATAAGATTGCAGGAGGTTCCAGAGGGTTCGCCCATATGGAATCTTGCAAGACAAAACCGTAGCCTAGTGCAGGAAAATAGCTTCTGGGAAATACACAATGGAAGGTTGGCCCTGTTTTGGGAAGATGCATGGCAGCAACTCCCAAAATTGGACACCCCAGAGCTAAGCTATCTCAAATAGATCATCCAGAATGAAGGCAGAAACAGAGTCTGCCATTACTGGGATCAAAGCAGCAGAGATGCAAACTGGAGAGAATGGATACATCTCAACGTTGACAATAACATTGAGGGAAATGAAAGCACAAAACAACTCAACAGTCGGATTCTTAAAAGAAACATAAGGAAAACAGAGGAAGATGATCAGCTAAGATGGGGTATGATAGGAAATGGAAATTTCTCACTAAAGGAAGCAAGGGAAATGATAGTAAAGGCAGAATAGGAGGAAGCAGTGCCCTGGTGCAACAAAGTGTGGGATAAGCCTCTTCTGGCCGAAAATTAAAACATTCCTATGGCTACTAATGCGGAACAAAACCCTGACTTGGGACAATCTGCGCAGAAAGGGGTTCGGTGGACCATCCAGATGCCGAATGTGCTTAGGAGAAGAAGAAACTATAAAGCACCTATTTAATTCTTGTGAATGGGCTAACCATTTATGGAACTGGGTGGAGGGAATTCTACGAAAATCAGACCGCGACAGAGAGTCCATCCGAAATATGATTCTAAACTGGCAAAACAAATTTTCCAAAAACTAGAGAGTCAATAACATCTGGAAAGCCATGCCAGGCTTCTTATTGTGGACAATATGGAAAGAGCACAATAGGAGGGTATTTCAGGATGAACAAAGAAATATTGAGCATTCAAAAGCAACTATACTAACAAACATTAAACAATTAATTCAGACAAAATGCAAGGTGGATCCCAATGAGAAGCCATCGGCTCGGGACTTACATATCTTGAGATGCTTTCAACTGGAAGCCAGCCACAGGATAACAATGTCGAGACACCAGCAACAACCAAATTCGGAGGTCAACAGATGGAATTGCCCGCCAGAGGGAGGTCTGAAGTTGAATTTTGATGGTGCCTCCAAAGGCAACCCCGGAAGAGCTAGCATAGGAGGTGTTATTAGAAACCAGGAAGGATAAATTGTGCATATTTACTGCAGGGCGTTGGGAGAAGGCGTGAACAATGAGATGGAGTTCACGGTGTTAGAACAAGGGTTGAGAATTCTAAAGAGTTTATAGAATAGTAATGCAGTGGTGGAAGGAGACTCGTCCCTGGTCATCTCAGTTGCAAAGAAGATTCAGGGAGGCACTCAGGCTTGCAAAGCTACGAGACACTGGAGGCTAGCCAAGCTGACGGAGAACATTGCACAGTTAATTGGCGAAATGAAAGGATTAGTCTTTCAAACGGTGAGGCGTAAGGAAAATGGGCTGGCTGATTACTTGGCAAACTACAACATTGACAATCAAGACAGGGGATGGGACAACTGTTGGCAGCAAGTGGACAGTCCGAGCCTTAAGGAGAGATGCTCACAGCTGGCAAGAGAGGACTTGGGCAATTTACACCGAGCTTAACCGGAAAATGATAGATTTTTACGGCACCTCACAATGGAATACTCGGGAGACGATATGCGAGGTGAAAGTTGGCATAGGGCGAAAGGACAAGTTCGGCAACAAAATTTATGGCATCAGAAGGGGCACAAAGATTATATCTCTCGAAGGGACTACTGCAGCTGCCTCCTCAGCAGGATGGACTCTTGGCACGAATACATTCATCTAGGTATAAGCAACATTTATTTTTAGATCTGGAGGCATCACGTAGCATTCACGGCCATCAACAAGAATGATGATGATGGTACTCCCATGACATTTCGGGAGGTGAGGCTCATTATGGGAGACCTCAAGGCGAAAGACTATTTAACAAACAGCGGGAGCAACGATTCCATTACTCTTTCTATGGGCATTTCTCTGGGTTTCTATTATTCTTGGTTCAGTGTTGGTCATCAAGAGAGGGATAACCGGGGCAACATGGATACTGGAAGCTGTCGAAGCAAAAATGCAAACCAGGATCTTCATACTACAAGGAGCATGTATGAGACCCGATCGACAACGAGAAACAAATGACAGATTGCAGATATGGAAGCTGCAGTTAAGGAGGAGGAATGACCGCGCATAGAGGAGGACATAGCAAGGGAGGTCGACTGGTTGATGGACCCGGGTACTACCACTAGGTGAGCTATGGAATTCGTTCGCACTCAAGTGGAGAGTTGAAGGATTAAGACCCTATTGGCGAAAGCTCTGGAATCCAGGGATGAAGGGAACCAACATTCTCAAGAGGAGAACCTCATCTCTGAAGCGCAACTGAAAGGTCTATATGAGATATGTGAGGCATTAGACGACAAGATTTCAGCAGTGCATGAGGTTGCGGAAACTGTCAACAAAACGTTAACCCTGCTTATTAAACTTCTTCAGCAAACGCTGAGTCCGGATCCCCCGAGCTCTGCTGGTAAGCAGCAGGAACCGCCGAAGGAATTTCATAATTATCGTTCCCTACAGGAAAGGGTGGACAAGCATGTCCTGGAACAGGGATTGGATATTGCAAGCAGGTTCGGGATGCCCCCGCAGTAAGTCGGGGCTGTTTTTTCTATCTCTTTTGTTTTTGCTAACTGTTTTGGTGGACTTCTTGCACTGTAACTCAATCATCTGCTGAATGCTTTCTCGTTACAATGGTGCAGTTCAAGGTCAGTTTGTGTTAATGCTATGCGTAGTAGATAAATGGCCATGCCACCCTGCGTGGTGTGCGGTTTGCATTTTGAACTTTACAGTTTCTTGTTATCTTAGTGCTGGTGTTTTGTGTTGGTTGACCTGTCTGCCTCAGGTCTCGATCTGCAACAACGGATTTTTTGTACTATATTTTGTTTTATAATATATCTATGTGACTTACAAAAAAAAATATTTAGCTTGTTTTAAGTTAATTTATAGTTTGCATTAACTAGGAACGAAAGATATTGGACATAGTCATGTTGCTGATCTCAGGAAACCATTGTGGATGAAAATATGCTTAAAAGTCTGATATTTATTATTACATTACTCATTTTTCTTAAATCTATTGTCAGATTTGCTAGATTTAGAATAGCAGCCATATTTTTCTTAAAGACGAAAATAAAAGAAATAGTGATAGAAACTCTATACACAGGATTACTTAGAAGGTGCGGTGTCAATATTAGTAGGTATCTACTGTATGGTACTCACGTGATATTGGAATGAATGCAATCACTCTTTTATTATGAATAGATGTTTTAGGAATCAGTGACCAAACCAAGGGGACATTAATTTCTTCCACGAAACGTATCCGTTTTCATTTCCTATGTTTTGATATTTCTTTCTTAAGAGGAAGTGGCAGCAATCACAATGCCTATAGGAAGCTAATAGGAAGTCCTTTAAATTCTCACATGATTTCATAGGTTTTCTCTGTATTCCATTCTCACTCACAATTCAGTCGGGTGATTGCCTATGTTTGTTATGGGAATTATTAGGGATATTATTTCTGAGGTATAGGAGTTTGATTTTAAAAATGGGCATATAGGAGTTTGATTTAAAAATTGGGCATAATATATTTTGGATAACATTGTTAGTTTAGCTGTTTTATTTTGTTTCTCTTAAGCTTATTTGCAATTTGTATGTGTATATGTGTTAATGTATTTGTATTTGTATGTGTATTTAAAATTACTGTGAATTAATTTATTTAAAAATTTATGCATTATTTTTGTGAATATAGTCAAACTTGTTTGAATTTAAGCTTCTGTGATCCATATCAAGTTTAATGAGAAATATTTGGTGGAAATCACATTGTAATATTTTTGTCTTACCTTTATCGTCAGGACAAGTTGAAGAACTAGATCATGGCTACAGGTTAAATAGGGAGAGCAGATCTTCCAACGGCTATATTTGACTAAGAAACAGCTATATTGGACCTGACAATTTGACTGAGAAACGACTAAATTTGATAGGTCAACTCTACTGAAACTAGAGAAGAAAAATTATTAATGTTATTGTTATATTTATTACCAACATTTGAATAAAAGTAATGTTTGTAAAATAGGTGTTACTATTATAATTAAATAAATAAAAGGTTAACATGGAGGTTTTATTTTTATTTTATTTTATTTATTTTACACCACCAAACATTACTCATTAATAACTTAAAAATAACTAATATGGAATACTAATTAAATGAATATGTATCTTATGAAATAATAAAAATTATATTAATAACATGTAAATATATGCATTTTGAATTTAATGTAAAAATATAAATAAATAGTTAATAAGTTATTAGGAAAGATAGTTTCTTTATGGTCAAATTGTTTAAATTTTAATTATTTATTTATTAATTAATTATATATATAAAATTAATTTAATAATTCATAATTTAATTAATTTAAGTAATGTTATTATATACTATGTTAAGTTTAATATTTCATTTAATAATTATGTGAATCTAGTTTATATGTCTAGAAGGCTGTGGTCATTGTGGTTGTGCTGGTCAATTCCGTCGTATTATGGACGAAGTGCGAGCTTCCTTAGGATCAACCGCGAGTGCATTTGAGCAGGTTTTAGAGCATGTGAAGGTTACTTACCAACTTTAGGTTATAGATATTTTAAATTGTTCGCAATGAATAGGCAAATTGCAAATATGTGCACGTGAAAAAGGGTGGCTCAGAACTGTTCCTTTGTCCTGATCACGTTCAATGGAGGATGCGAATATCTCACAGTACACTTGGTCACGCCATTACCTGATACATCCATTTACTTGTATTCTTTGTTTCAATACCATCACTATCTTATCTTATGTTATGCTTATCTTATTCGAAGTTGTCTTCACATAAATTTCTTACAATTTATCTGGTTGATAAACGGTACCATAATTGTCCAATCTCGTGGCGTTTGTTTTGTAAGTTAGTCAAAATTCCAATTTTGAACGAAGCCATCAATGTCCCGTTCTTCCAGAATGGCATATATTTCAACGATTCCGTGTTAGTGTTAGAGTACTTCTTTGATTTGTTTTTTAATAATGAAGGGAATTGAAACAAAAATTCCATGTTAGAAGAAAACCGATGCTGAGTCTACGTTTTTATTCCCTGAAGTGTGTGTTTTCATCAACCGTGTTTCATACGCATTTAGAAGCAGCAACTTTTTCTGCATAATCTCAAAATCAAACGCCATGCGGAAGCAGGTCACACCACCATCTTTATATTTGGCACGCGTTGCATTGCAGAATTCTATGGGGGGATTTCCTAACGGGTCTCCAAGTCAGTCAAGGCTTGGCGTTCTTCTAGAATTGAGTTATTTTTCACAAATTTGCATGATGCTGACTGAAATACATGCATTGCATCTTCCTCCATATCGTGGAAGCAATATTAAGCAATGGTGGATTGGAGTTTTTCGCTATAAATATCGATACTTTGTGCTTGTTTTCAGATATTGAATTAAGCGTGCAGTGAGTGATTTCTCTCTTTAACTCCGCTCTGGACATTAGGTTGAGCGTTGTCAATATGAAGTGGTCGTTGAAGTATGCTTTTTTCCTGCAACTGGCAATGTACTGCTTAGTCGGGCAAAGCCAAGATGTACAGCAACAATTCTTATCTCCTCACAATGACGCGAGAGCCCAAGTGGGCGTCGAGGCTCTGGTTTGGGACGACACCGTCGCGGCTTACGCACAGAATTATGCAAATCAACGCATAGGGGACTGTGCTTTGCAGCATTCTGGTGGTCAATACGGAGAAAATCTTTTCGAGGGGTTTGGAATAACTGATCCCGTGGGAAGCGCCGTGATGGATTGGGTTAGCGAGAAGCAATACTATGATTACTCTTCCAATTCCTGCTTTGCCCCTTCAGGTAAATCGTGCTTGCACTATACTCAGGTGGTGTGGAGAAATTCCAAGAGGCTCGGATGCGCCCAAGCTACATGTAACAACGGCTGGACTTTCGTTATCTGCAACTACGACCCGCCGGGAAACGTTGTTGGGCAAAAGCCATACTGAATTCTGAGATCTCGTCGTATCATACTTGGCTTCTAATATTTGGTGTTAAGTAAAGAAATGGCGATTTCGCCCCCTCATAAATAATTGGATGTTAAATAAGCGTATGTCGACGGCACTAGTTGTTAATTAAATAATTTATGTTCGTCTCCCGTTTTAAGCCGTTTTGTTTGGCGGTTGGAGTATAGGATATAACAATTGTTTGTATCGTTAATGGTATGCAGTTGAGGAATAAATCAACACTCGCAAGTATGGTCGAAGGGCTTCTTATTATTCAACGCGAACCAAAGAAACAGGCGTAACGCTTCTTTCTAAGTACTTTTCTTTTGGTTTTCAAAAACACAATGTTTTCGGTTTATTCTCCATGAATTTATTGGTTTAAATAATACAAAAATAGTTGATTGATAATAATGTTCATAGGTAAATTAACTAAACTTGTGTGGTTGTTATTATTATTTTTTTAATATTTTTATAACTAGCATTTGCATCAGATGTTGCAAAGGAAACGCGGTAAAGGCATAAAGTAAAGTGCGGAAATCCATTATCCATGTAGTGTGTGCATTATTCAACAAGGTGGATCTCTCTAAATTTGTTGCAAACATTTATGTTGTTGCATTGCTAATTTATTAGAATCTACTACTACCTCCTCTTCTTGAAATATTAAATTTTTTATTAAGATCCCTCTGATTATTGGCATCACATTTACATTTCATAAGGTTAATTTCAAAAGAAAAGAAACACCTCACGAATAAGACAATGATCAAAATAAAAGTAATGTAACAATCTATATCATTATATCTATAAATGGATAAGTTGAGAAGTGACATGCATTTTTGACAAACTTAGCCTAACAACTAATCAATCGATATCTATTAAAAACATAAGTATAGAAGTGTCATACAATTTTACAAACTTCACAAATTAATTAATAAATCTAAATCCTTATTATGATCATGCCATCCTTTCATTCATATGTGAACTACATGAATTTAAGCGGTCACAACTAACTCATATATATTAATAACTATGGTAAAGTGTATATTATTTTGAACAAGGTTGTATAATTAGCATTTTTTATCTAATATTAATTTAATTATTGAATTTTAAAAAATATGAATTAGTTTTTACATTTAAGCAAAAGCATAATTATTATTTTTTATTGTTTAATTTAATTATTCAATTTTGAAAAGTATGAACTAGTTTTCATATTATTGTTCTCTATCGTTAATTTAATTATTGAATTTTGAAAAATATAAACTAGTTCTCACATTTGATGATGATGGTGGTTAACGTTCACTAAAACCACAAAGCAACTACTTTTGTTTAATTTAAATATAATTAAATTATAATAAAAAACAATAAAAACATACACCTTTATATTAATAAAAATTACAATTAAAATAACAAAATAATTATATGTTTTTTTTTCCATTGGCTAAGTCATAAAATGCCAGTAACCTAAATAAATCACAACTAATATGGCATCAGTTCAAGGATTTCCACACATTTTCACCTGTGAAAAACCAATATATTGTAAGGACAACATTAGCTAGGTCTAGTACTTCTCGGAATGTAGGTTGTAACTAATGATTCCTGGGGAGTAAGTGCCCTAAATCATACAACAAATGGCTAAAGGGGATGCAGAAAACATAGGGCTCTGTCAACTCACAGAGTCTAACCTTCCTGCAGTTCCATGGCCTATGGGAGAAAGAACTCTGCTAAAGAAGCAACATTTACGTTTCATATATCTGCTGAAGAGCGGTTTAATTGTACAGATCTATTACTTATACAAATACAAGTATCACAAATTCCTCTTCTGATCAACAACACATGGCAATGATTTATTGAAGAACCCCTTCTTGTTTAATTATTTTTTTATTTTTATTTTTTTGGATTCTTTTGGTGGGAATAGCATTTCCCCCTAATTACTGGTTGTTTCCTTTCTAGGAATGTTTTTAGATAGAAACAATCGGGGGAACACGTTGTCTCTAGACTCTGATAATTCAACTTTATAGTATTTTACTTAGGGCTTGTGACTGAGGAAAGACGAATTTATCCATTTTAAATTTCTCACACAACATGCGACCCAAAATCAAATCTTATGTTAGTGATCATGCCAAGTAGATGCAATGCAAAATAGTTTAATTTGGTTATTTATAAAGGCATAGTATGAATTAAGAATAACAAAAGTACCAGTTAACCAATGGCAACAATATAACAGCTGAATTGACTCCCAACCAATTTCACATCTCGGAATGTAGGTTGTAACTAATGATTCCTAGGGAGTAAGTGCCCTAAATCATACAACAAATGGCTAAAGGGGATGCAGAAAACATAGGGCTCTGTCAACTCACAGAGTCTAACCTTCCTGCAGTTCCATGGCCTATGGGAGAAAGAACTCTGCTAAAGAAGCAACATTTACGTTTCATATATCTGATGAAGAGTGAGTTAATTGTACAGATCTATTACTTATACAAATACAAGTATCACAAATTCCTCTTCTGATCAACAACACAGGGCAATGATTTACTGAAGAACCCCTTCCTGTTTAATTTTTTTTTTTATTTTTATTTTTTTGGATTTTTTTGGTGGGAATAGCATTTCCCCCTAATTAGTGGTTGTTTCCTTTCTAGTAATGTTTTTAGATAGAAACAATCGGGGGAACACGTTGTCTCTAGACTCTGATAATTCAACTTTATAGTATTTTACTTAGGGCTTGTGACTGAGGAAAGATGAATTTATCCATTTTAAATTTCTCACACAACATGGGACCCAAAATCAAATCTTATGTTAGTGATCACGCCAAGTAGATGCATGCAAAATAGTTTAATTTGGTTATTTATAAAGGCATAGTATGAATTAAAAATAACAAAAGTACCAGTTAACCAATGGCAACAATATAACAGCTGAATTGACTCCCAACCAATTTCACATCATCTTGTATATCATTAAAAAACACACATCAAAGCATTAAAGCAAATAACGTTTCAGGGAATATATTGCCAAGGGTCCAAATATAAACTCATTGGAAATATCAGGGGAAATATTGAAAATTATCCGAAAATATCAGCAAGAATAAACTTGGAATTGAGGAATTCTTAATATATCATTGACAACTTGAAAATCTTGGGAGAAACTGGAAATATCAGGAGAAATATATAGTGAGTCCTGAGCAACAGCAAGGTCTCTACTCTGTTTTTTCTCACCTAGAGCACAAACTGTATTAATCAATTTTTCATTATTCATCTTCTCAACCTTCAACTGACTCTGTGCTTTCAAAAATTGATGATAAGATGCTAAGAAGTTGTTGTAATTCATCGTTCTGTGGCAGCTCAGAGCTCTTTTTAGGATGAGCAGATTGTTCCTTCCATTCACATGCGCACCATCCACGTCTTCCAACCGTATGCCAAGCTCAGTCAAGTTCAGAGTAGTATGAGAAGCATCTCCAACACTATCATCCGAAATTCTGCACTTCATCACAAGGGTACCCTGAACAACCCCAAAAGGCAGAATTTTATGAGCAGGAAGTATGGAACCGAAGAGCAAAAGGAAATCCTCGTCGGTAGGCCAATGTTTTTGTCCTCCTAAAGGACTCCAGCTAGAAAGGTTCACTGTTTGTTTTTCCCTTCTATTCACAAGGATCCAACTAAGCCTTATGTTGTTCCAAATCTCTCTCCAAAGTTTCCCATCTTTCCTTTCCCTCTCAAGAGATGTGATTGGTGGCAACCCTTCTGCCAAGGAGATATTGGCCTGGCTCGCTCCGTTCTCGGCTTTGTGAAAACTACATAGCAAATCAATACTGAAAGGAGAGTTACTATCAGCTGCACCTGGGATTCCCCAAAGTATTTTGGAATAAATTGCTTTATCTCTCTATAATGTACATCAACGAGGGAAACAAAATTAGAGGAAGAAACACTATGGAGCTCTTTATCACAGTACTCGGATAGCGATTCTTCTGATTTTCTGAAGTCCAAATTGCATTCAATAGCAGAAACTCTCTGTAAACAGAACCGTTGGAAAGCAATCTATGTAGAACTTCTGAAACCCACCCAATGCAGAAATCAAACTTCTTACTTCCTCATTTCTAGTAGAAGGCCATAGTGACGAGCATAGTTCCTCCCAAGTGTACTCCTCTCTTGTTGCAGAACGGAAAAGAGAGGATGCACACTCTGCGTTGGCAATTGTTACACCATCCACCCGCTTTAAGATATCACAAATTAGGTCAGAATTCAAAGCCATGATCCCTGCAACTCTTGAGAATTCAATCGAAAGCCCAACTTAAAAGCACATCTAAGCCTAGCATTCAACTGCAAATTCTTCCTTCAATAAAGGACCAGATAGAGACAATAATTCATATCACATCCACTCAAACTGATGCGTATATCAACCAAGACATGCACCGGGATTTAACACCCAAAGAATAATCTTCACCAATGTTTAACAAGGCAACATAATGTTCCAAAGTAAGTGGCCCTCACAGAATTCACCTTCCATGCATGCTTCCTGGCTTTTCCTGCATACACAAAAACATCCTGCAAAAATCATTTATTTGTTTTTCAAAAAACCTGGTACTTTAATACTCAAAGGGATGCAATTACCATCCCTTCAAAGTAAACATGCTAAAACATTATTACATCAAAATGGCTTTCGCCCTATTTATCCGTGCAAGTAAGGCAACCAGATGACTTTATCAATAAAGTACAAAATCCAGAATCTTTATATTTTAGTTACCCTTTCAGCATGAAGTAGCTCTGTACCTATTCTGATTATTTGTTTTTCAAAAAACCTGGTACTTTAATACTAAAAGAGATGCAGTTACCATCCCTTCAAAGAAAACATGCTAAAACATTATTACATCAAAATGGTTTTTACCCTATTTATCCATGCAAGGCAACCACATGGAAAATGGAGCACTACAATCCCACAATATAATACCAGGATTTCAGCAACCACCATCATGAGCATTGCAGCTTGGAATTTTCTAGATACCACACAAACAAAAAATCAAGAAACGAGTCAATCCACAGTGAATGATATCTTACTTCTGTAAAGTATAATTGGGCAGATGACAGCCATTAAAAAATGTTGAAATATGAGAAAAATGGCAAAAAACTACTTCAAATTTATTATCATTTACTTATATGGTGCAAACAAGGAAAAAAAACATATCCCATACTTGAACATTATATACTTGGTATGGATTGCTGTACGCATAATTTGAACTCCGTTGTCTTCTATATGCTGCAGCTCTTCTCGCAGAAATGCAATGTTCCTGGATAGGTGTCGAAAGATCATGCATAGCATCAAAAGATAGATCAGCATCACAAAGACCTGCAAAGGAAAACATGAAGACAGACTATACCATGAGTCCTCCATGTACTTCTTGTGTGTAAAGCGTACAATTAATGTCTACTGCTAATTGTAGACAATATTTGGTCCAAGAACAGCTGACACACTAATTAGTAATTTAGTTCTAAAGAAAGTTACAGATTACTCTATTTTTGAACAAGGATGAACATGAAAACTTTGATAATCTGGAAGAATAATATTGAGAAATTTTGTTCAACAGACATTCTGTGCAAACCATAGTTATCAAGTTCGGCCAAATCAGAGGTTTTCACACAGAGAGTCAGCCAAGTCCCAGTTTAGCCAAATCATTCAGCTCAGTTCATAATGTTAATGTCTTGCCAATTCTTAATCAACCCTCAGCCCTAATCTGCATGATCGTCCCACCCCCAACAGATGCAGAGTCCTTTCCATCAAGGAACCACTCTACCATATCAGTTTCGCCGGCTATAGGGTACCAAAGGAGGGAATCCTCACCTACTGGTAAATGTTATTTTTCTTATATGCTTTACCTTGTACATCAGATGCAAGCCCTTGCCATGCAAGCCATCCACAGCTTTTGTTTGTGTATTGCTTTTATTATTATTATTTTATATATAAAGAAGGAAAAGGACCCACAGTGGGGTGGGAGAAAGAGTTTGTATATGACTATATTACTGAGAAGTATACTCCTGACGAACTGGACTTTTCCCCAAAAATAATTTCCATATTGTCCTGTATCTAAATTCAAACTCAGTAACTACAGGGATAACTAAAACATTGTTTATGGATATGGTTAAAAACATGCCGAAGAAAAATGGCAGAATTTTTCAGGAGATAATATCAAGGGCACAAAAACGAAACGTGCATTTCACTTTCAAGTTCCATATATCTAGACACGAGACTGTGGCTTTAACTCCCACAGACTGACTGAAAGAGGGATCCAGATCAAGGAAATTCCAATGCCAAGAGTTACAAAAGAAAGACTGATAAGCCAGACTGGCAACAAAATTTAGTCCATGAGTTTGTTTAGCTGTATCGTATGTCTGCTAGTCTCTAGATTTCACTGAACGTTAGTTTCAAATTTTAGACAATTAAAATTTCCTCTAAGCATCAGGCATTTAGACTACCCTAATTATGCATTAGAAGTAAAAAACTTTAGAGAACAATTATGAGAAAAATTTTGGACATAAATGCTGTCAAACAAAGACATTAAAAATGGCAGAAAATATGTCTCTACTATAAGGTTGATAGCACTTTCTATCATATGGAAATCAGAAAAAAACCTTTAAAAAATTGGAGCAGAAAAACAGAGATTAATAAGTTCCAAGTAACTTACAGCAAACTGTGGCACAACAGCTTTAGAACCAGTGAGAGTCAGGTACAAAAGGGACACTAGCCCAGCTATAGTACGGCGCTCAGATGTAGACAGTTGTTCATGCATGATGCAATAACCATGTGAAATGAGAAGAAAAGCAACGAAACAAGCTATTTCCAAAAAAATTCTAGTGACAAACACCCCAAATGCAACCCAGAATGAGCACATGCTGAGATGAAGACAGGAGTACCTGAAAATCACAAGATAAAATATTCAATGGATTTATATTGCCTTATCCAATCGAATTCCCACGAAAATAAGATATCCATTTCATCACGTAACTATGCATATCAATAAACATAGGTCCATTTAATGTAAGTAGTCTAGAGACATCATATTGACACCATGAAACAATTCACAAATATAAATCCTATATAATACAAGCACACGATCTTTATTCCATGGGTAAAAGGATGATTCTTTCACACATTAATTATTCACTTTACCGAAAAATTAAAAAGAGATTGCACTATCTACAAATTGCATAAAAAGGCAATCCTATTTGTGAAGAGCAACATCAATCTAAGTTCAAAAAGTCGATGAAAAAATACAACTCACCCTTACAGAATTGATTCGGTGTGGCACATCATAAAAATAAAGCAAGTCTTGAGTAATGCTAAGACGGGCATTTATCCATGAATATACAAGTTAGATTAAGCTCAAAACAACATAACCCGCCCCAAATTTATGCAACTGGTTAGAATAATTTGGTTTGAAGTTTGAACCTCCCAGAGGAAGCAAATACCTAAAGTTTGCTAAGATATGGTAAATAGCGCTGAGCATGAAAATATATCATCATTCGGGTACATCAAAGGAATCTAAAGATTAGTCAGCAATGCTCTTTTTTCATACTGATTGTCTACTCCATTCTGTGACCTCTATTTAGTAGGTCGAACATTTGAAAAATAAAAGATGAACACTTGTTCGCTAAATTGTTCCAGGATTTCTTTGCGGAGCATGTTCTGATCCCAAACTCATTCATACAAGATCCAACAACTTTGCATGGCAATTTCAAATCGGCTGTTTGGGGACTAAGGGTGTATGTCCAAAGCTGATCAAGCTACTCTGCTAAGTTAATCTACCTTTAAGCTAGAACAGTTTACAACTTGGCATATAAACAAAAAATCTGATTCTAAGCCTATGTTAGTTTGCACAACTACCTCACCATTTCAAAACAGGGTCAATTAGTATCTGATTGTCATTTTTAACTGGCAAAGCTCAAGGCTTAAGTGTAATTCATGCTTATTAGGAATCCATATTTCACAGTGACTTGGGAGCTCTGCACTGGCCACTTATCAAATTGTCTATCACCACAGTTTATCCATTTAAAAATTTTGCTCACGATGGTACTAATGAATTGTACCACTCTCCAAATCACTCTCCCTCAAAAGGATCCAACAAAGCTAGTAAAAGGAAGAGGGGGAAGGGGCATGAATCCCCTCTGCATGGCGGGAAGAGAGGGCATGCCCTCAGCATATAGGCACAATTGGTGCAATATGGGAAATATTATTATAAAGATTCTTGAGCATAGAAATAGTCTTTAAACTATGTTATATGGTATATATTACAGGCCCAATAGACCAACTGATTATGTGGAACATATAACATATCCAATAGATCAAACTGTTTATATACATATAACATGACCAGTAGACCAACTGATTGTATGCTATGTATAACAGGCCCAGCAGACCAACTGGTTATATGATATTTATAGCATGCCCAATAGACCAACTGGTTTTATGGCATATATAACAGGGCCAATACAACAACTGGCCTGGGACTGTGAAAAGATAACTAATTTACCAATTCATTCATTCATGATAAGCACAACGATAGAAACATGAGTTTCGCTACAAAAAGAGGTATAGAAACATCGACAAGAAGAAAAAAAAGAGACAGCCCATTCATTGAAATTGGGTAACAGAAACTGACCAGAACAGGAAGGACAGGCCAAGCACCAGAGCTTTCATGACAGGGACTACAGTTAGCATCCACTGTAAGTTGCCATTCTGCTGCAAAAACACACACGCACACACAACTCTAAAAATACATCATAAAGAAAACAAATAACTCCTTCACAGCTGGTTATCTTAGAGTATACAGCTCAATTCCAAATTCGCACAACTGGGTGTGCTAAAGATTCATCAAGAAACCAGTACCTGGCAGTGCCGTTTGGACCAAGTATTGAATACCCATATGCAGACCAATAAGGACCAGACCACAAACGACCCAAGAAAGAGGTAAGGAAGGGGGCTGTAAGTGTTAGCCCAGAGAATTGAACCGGAAACCATGTTGAGAGCTGCCATGGAAGCGAGCAAATGAACTTTAGCTTTAAAGTCTGTATGTGGGTATTCGAAAGCGTAATCTAATCCTAACGCTAAAGCCAATCCCATTTAAGGGCGTTCTTTGCAGAAGCAGCTGGCTAACCATTTTCAACTACTTCATCAACCCATGACTGAGAATTGAAACCCAAATCGTTAAATTGCCTATGTTATTTGCAAATTTCTAAGTTGCTTGATTTTCACGCAGTTTACAAAATTTTTGGCCGGTTTTTAACTAGATGCATATTAGCTTGTAGAAATCGAAGCATGAATCTTCATTTTCAATTGCCCATTTTTCCCAAAAATAAGCCTAATGACCAATCTATCTTAGGCAATAATTTTTCTTCTCCTCAGATCTGTGATATATACACAATGGAAATTGATTTGAGAACTCTGTAAACAGAGAATGAGAGACCAACAAATAGATCAGACCCACTTTATCTAATGGTTTCTTCCTCCATCCAGAACAAATCCAATTGACCATTTACAGCCTCCAAATCGTTTAACATAAAATCTGAAGTAGATAGCGGTAACCACAGAGATTGATCTATAATATCTATAAGGAAGTATATAAAACTCTGTAACCAAAGTATATACACACTCACTTCCGGGAGTAGAAGACCTGTTTCTGTCTGCTGACAAAAACGTCACCGCTGAGGATATTCCCGCCACGAGACGCTATGCATTCAGTCAGTTTCGCCATTATCCCTGTCTGATCCTGTACAACATCCATACAATCACAAATACCATTATGGTTATTATTATGTCCAACCAAAGAGGAAATGAGAAAATATATGTTGTTGGTTCCTTATAGGACACTGAAAAACATGCACGCCATTGAATAGGCTGGAAGCTGTGGATTGTATGGCTGTTTCTTCTCTGACAACCATCCATGAATGATACGAACGAATTAACTGTGGTGGGCTTGTGTTTGACAAGGAGAGGATCCCACTACAGATTCAAATGAAGGTAAGTAGTGTCTTCTTAATCTTTCATTCTTCCAATTTCCCGAAACGCCATCTTCAATGATCTCAATCGCCTTTGAATCAACGGCTGACGTTGTTTCAATCGTCTAGAATATAATCTTGTGGTTTAGAAGGATGACAGGTAGGTAGAGAGGAGAGTTGATTTCGGAAACGCCTTACGACGTAATTACTGTGTCAAAAATTATATATTTTAATTTTTGTAATATTTCTCGTATATAAAAGTATATATTTTTGTAATATGTAGGATTATATGAAACAAAGAGTCCCTAGTAGCATGCCACTTTTTTGTTACTGAATTATGTGACATATAATTTTTTATAAAATAATTATAAAAATTTTATTATAAATGTACTTTATTTTAATGTTCTTACATTTTAATTATATTAAATTATTTATTTATTTCATAAACTTTAATTATATAAAATATGGGTAGTTGTGATTATTTTGTGCCATTTTATATTCCACTGTAAATGTGCCATACCATTTTATATTCAAATGTAAATGATTTAGTTGTGCAATGTTAAGTCTTAAAACAGTAAAATTATAATATCAAATTCAACATTCAAAGTATTGAACTTGAAAATAAATTAATACAATGTTTTTTCAAAATAAAATAATACAATGTTATTAGTATTTTTCTTGTTCATAATGCTTCTTTTGAAATAAAATAATATAATTCTATTGGTATTTTGCTAGTCCGCTGTGTTTCACCATCTATAAGTATTGGTATTTTGCTAGTCCTTTGTGATTCATTATCTATAAGTGTATAAATTTCTAATGGTTGCATGGAGTCTTACTTCGCAAAATTCATTTTAATAAGATTTCAGAATTTTGAGTAAAAACTATAATTTTTACTACTTATTAAAATTTGATAAAATTAAATAATAAAAAATTTCAAGATTATTATTGCACTTTTAGTTTATTCATTTCTATATAAACTAATATTTATCAATAGTTAATATTTAAATTGATTCTTATACTTAAATGTATCTGATCTAAACAAAACAATATTTTAAGAGGAATTAACTTTAAAAATAAAAACATAATTTCCAAGACTCATTTAATTTGATAAAATTTTTAATAATTTTATTTATTTATTTCTATACAAACTAATATTTATTAAATAATTAATCTTTAATTCGTTTAAATATGTTTATTTCTAAATAAAAAATTCAGCTTTTAATAAATTATATTTTTTACAAATTTTTTATTTATAAAGTAATTAAAAATTAAAGTAATATATATATATTTATTTATATATATATATATATATAAAATTAAACTTCGAAAAAACAAAACCAAATTTTTTGTAAAACAAGTATACAAAGCTTTCATAAAACACAGTAAGTTTTTAATAAAATTATAACTATATATAATCATAAATTTCTACAAAACAATTTCCGATTCGAGATTAAAAAGATAGAATATTCATTTACTTAATAAAACATACATAAAATTAACGTTTTGAAGAAGATTAGTTTTTAAATTCTATTTTTGAAGAATTTTGGTTATTTCGAAAAAAAATGTGTGTTGTTTAATAATTTTTTATTGCATATAAAGATTTAACACTTTCAAAAAACAAAAGACATTTAGACTGAATTGTGAAAAATTCACCTATATTTTAATAAATTTTTCCAAAAAATATGCTCAAAATAACATACTTGTTCAAAATATGCTTTCATCCGGGCATTAACTCAACAATTTCATTTTCGCACTTTTAAAAGATGGGTTGTAATGAAAGAATTTAAACTGGAAATTATCTCGTATAAAGAACACATATACGAAAAAGAAAATTACAAAATTTCGAATACATACCCCTATTTGTTTTTGCCATAAAATATTCTCAAGGGAACCTCCCATGGAATATACTCGATCGAAAGACAATCCTCACTTCCATAGAAAGAAGATCGATGGTTCCCGAAATTACAATCTGCAAGTAAAGGGAATGAAAGGCTCAAAGCTCGGGGGTAAAAGCGTTCTGAATCTGTATTTTTTATACAATGGATATTACATGGTCTCTCCTAAGTTGACTACATCTGATCTCATGAACTCAAAGAAATGGGAAAAATTCAGCAGGCAAACAACTATCGAGCTAGGGCTAACCAGCCTGCCATACGGCATTAAATGCCCTGGTACATGCATGTTGTATAAGAATATAAGACACTGTCTTTATTTTCAATTTATGTAGCCATTAAGGCAGTGTGTTATATTGTTATACAACATGCATGTACGAGGGCATTTAATGTCCTATAGCAGGTTGGTTAGCCCTTGCCCTTATCTTTAGCCATCTCGAAGAAGAAGTTCAGCTTTTCATATTTATTCAGGAGAGAAACACAGCAAAAGAGAGCAACTTGTCATGCACGCGAATGAGTGTGTGAGGGTTTGATGAATTTAATGAAGGTGACTTGGATCCAATGAAAATCTACTACGAATCAATTGGAATCCGCCTGAAATGCAGCCTCGCGACGCCATAAATTGATGGCAACCCCAAAAAATCCACATGGCAGGTAGAACTGTAGAAAAGATGGGTTGTTGTTTGACGATTTTGTGATATTCTAACAGATTCCAGCAAGAAATACAGCGGAAAAGGTTGTCGGCACCGGTGAAATTAATTATGAAGGTGTGTGTAATGACCAAACAGTTTATGTGAATAAATTTTCTGATTTACTGTTACAGGTAAATACGGAACATAGATTATTGTTTTCTTAAAAATGATGAAAATATTATTAATTCAAAGATTGAATTGGGATTGAATAATTACATATAATAACTTTTATGAGAAAGTTATTTTCTTTTCTTGCTTAAATAAAAGAAACAGTTGCCAGCAAGTAAGGGGAAACCCTAACTGCTTTTCCTCTCCCATAGAAAAAAGGGAAAAAGGAAAAGGCCCGGGTTATGGAGGAACAAACGGGAAAAAAAAAGGAATAAGGCACTGAAGCAGAAAAGGGGAGTGCTATGTCTGGTGAGGACCAGATAGCACAGGCACAAGTGTGCTTTATGTTGCCGAAGGTTGTGACCGGCAAGTGAGCTTGGGGGAGAGATTCAGTCTGGTTGACTGATCTCGTGGCTGGGAGGATAACAAGCATTAGACAATCTTCTCCAATCTGGAGAAGCACAGAAGATTGTGAACGTGGCATTGCAGGTAAGTACAATTATGACTTCAATATTTTCTGAGGAATTTCTATATTTTCCTTAAAGGATATTAACAAACTGTAAATTAAGAACCAGAACATTGAAGAAGTTAAACTAATAATGAGTGACTTCAGTTGTTCTACTTATTCTGATCACAGAACTATTAAATTAGATTTTCATTCAGTATCGGAGTCCTTTACAAACCAAGCAAATGGTAATGGAGAAAACATTAAAATGTTATATGCAAGAAAAGAGAAAGAAGCTGTTTATTTCATAACTGTAACCGCATAGACAAACCCAGAAAGTAATATCAGACATTCTGGGTAAACAATAAGTAATATCAACCAGAATAGTGGAAATCAGTACGTGAACGAATTGCATTACAGTTATAAAAACCATCAGAAGTATTACTAGTGAACTATAATACTTTCTCCTCTATTACAGTGAAGGCTAGGGTAACTGTCGCATTAGAATATATAAACCAGCGACTGGAAAGTTAATGTAGAAAACCTTGGAAAGGGGGTTAAAAGATTTATTCAATAAAATAAGAGAGCGTACGCTGTAAAACAGTTAACAAACTGCACATTGTTCCAAGATATCAGATAATGAAAAGAACATTATGTAAATCTTATGAATAGACCATCTGTGTAGGAAAGAATTCATAATATATATTGGTTGGTATGGCTTACGGTGAAACCCAAGGATAAACACGTTTCACCGATATGTAGAAAATAAACCCAACCTTCGGACCATTAACGTATGCACTAATATAAGGAAATGCAACCAATATGCCAAATACAGAGAGAATATAACTGTCGACCAATATATATATATATGCAACTAAAAGCAGTAGTTCGTGCAAGAACAAAAACTCGTGTTTCAGAGATAACAAGTTATGCAACAAATGGAAACA
>APFE031476013.1:51878-77490 GCA_000404065.3 Pinus taeda | reverse complement strand
AATCCTCTAAAAAAGTACCTGAATATTTTTTCTGATAAAAACTAAAAAAATACGCCCATTAAAACTGAAAAAAATAGCATTAAAGTCAAAAGATCGCTGCACTATTTTTATTAAATTTCAATTCTCAAATTTACACAGGGTTGTTATTTTATTAAAGGTAATTGAAAAACTCGATTTACTCTTCTGTAGCGATTTGTCAGCGTTCCTATCTATAGTTACACGGAGCCCAAATTTCATTGTTCTGCACACCTACACTGGTCGTCAACTCAACAGGAGTAGCACAGTGGACGCCGGACATAAACTGATAGAAAGTTTTGACCAAAATCATTCACCTCTGACCTGTATCGAATTGGAAACTGACGAATTATTCCTGTCGTACCGAACATCAACGAATTTCTCAATTCTTTTTTTTCGGTACCGCGGAACATGGTAACTTTGGTTCGAAACCTATGCAAAAGAATACTCATGTTAACAATGTAAAGCCCCTAAAACACATAATAACATGTTTTTATTAATATAAAATTAAACTTCAATTATATATATATATATATATATATATTAATATATAATAAATATAATCAAAGAAATCAAAATTATTATTATTTTATTATTATTTATTTTCATTTTGTGTTAGTTTTTATATTCAAGATTTAGATCCAAAACAAAGATGGATCTATATTGGTTTAATTCCCCTTTTAAATAGTCTACATTTCACATGAATGCCATGGGTCAATACCATTGGTTCTCAATACTATGGGTCAATACCATGTGCCATTTTTATTTTTATTAATATTAATATTAGAGTTAATAATTTTTTTGCATGATATTAATAATAGTTTGGCCCATAGGCTTCACCTAAATAAAACTCATTTTTGAGTGTTCGTAAATATAAAGTGAATTATGGAATAAATATAAAAAAATATTTTATTTATTTACCATACCTCTCATTTATTTATATTTTTTTTTAATTTATCATATCTTCTTTATAAATATGGTATTTGGCCTATGTTATTTAGCTCATGTAATAAAATGATGTTTGGCACATAGGCTTCACCTAAATAAAACTTATCATTTTTATTCTTCTTTAAATATAAAGAGGTTTATAGACTAAATATAAAAAGAAGTGTGATTTATTTACCATAACTCTAGTTTATTTATATTTTATTTATTTACCATATCTATTTTTTTAGTGTTTATTTATACATAATAATAATTAAATTAATTTCTAAATAAAGTCCATTTTAAATTAAAAATATTAAATATTTATATTTACCTTTACATTTAAGTTGCTTATATATTTATTTGAAATCTACCTGAGATTAAATTGTATAACTCCTCTTATCATAACAACAAAAATTATTATAATTAATTAATCACGAGATCCATTAACACTTTTTTAACATTTCAACACCCATAATTAAAGTCAATTAAAAGAAAAAGTTACATTCAATAAGGTTTGATATTATTAGTAGCTATTAGATCTTGTGAATTACTATCTAATCTAATATAAATGAAATCGTGTGCGAGATTACGTAAAATCCTATAATTCCTAAGGGTGAAAAATGTCATTAATCACCTTAATGCTAGTTTAGATTTTTGATGTAAATAACAATTTTCATAATCCACCCAAACTATTTACTTTGATTTTTGTACTTTAATGTTAAGGAGTTCAATTTTAAGCGTTTTTTTTTGCCTTGGCTGTTCAATTTTAAGTTTTTATTTGCCTCGGCTATTCATTAATTGAGCTTGATGAACATATTCTTTAATGTTTAATTTATTTATATATATATATATATATAAAGCCTAATTTGTTGTTAAAAATTAATTAACGAAGAAATGAAATATACAAAATGTTACAGAAACAGAAATACAAAAAAGCATAAAACAAAAGAGACATAGATAGGTGGTTCATCCAATTTGGGATATTTTTATGGACAAATAACAAGCTTTTCTTTTTATATCATCCATTAAAATGAAGAGATACAACCTATTTTAGATCCACTGTAATTTCTTCTTTGCTCTCTCCTCTCTCTCACAATACAATTCTGTGATATAAATCGAGAGGTTGCCTTATAGAGAAAAAAAAAATAACTTCTAACATCATATCATCTACATCTACTTAATAAATGGCCCAGATTAACTATAAAATTACAATATTTTATGAGACAGTTTTCCATCTATTTTTAGCGGGGCAATACCCAAACCACGTAGACGTCCCCCAAACTTTTTCATCTATTTTTATCTTTGTAACCGCTGCCCCAATCCCCGTTCATTGGCGTCTCCCCTAGACTCCAATCGACATTTCCGCTTCGCTAGTAACAACGATCCAACACGGCTGAAACAAAACCATTTTGAATAACCAACATTTATAAACACTAGTCAGACTCTACACCCAACATTTATAATCACTCCTAATTCATATTTGAAAGTTCTTAAAACACGTATCACGAAATTCTATGCCACCGACTAAATTTATGCAACTTCCATCGCTATTATTACTCCCTTTCGCGTGGTACAATCACTGGTACGAAAACTTCGTTAGTTCATTGTGAATAAATAGAGAAGCGAGATTGACAAATCCTCTGCTATCTTAAATAAACATGGAAAGCAATTGAATTATTGGTGTTACTAAAATGTAGGGCTTTCATAATACATATCAGAGATTTTGATATTTACGATAGTTGTGAAACGTTACTCAATCTCCTTCGCCACCTGTCCATAGAATTATTCTAGGATTGTCTATACGCGCGGAGGAAGTACGACTGTTGTGATCGAATAGTCATTTGCATGGTAGTTCCAACCGACACTCTCCAATTTTGCAAGTGCTAGAGTAGCAGATATTCCCATCCATCGGTATGAATTCATTACATTCATTAAAGTTGATTTTAATGATATGTAGTTTTAAGATCAGTGATTCGTGGAATTGAATTGTTTTTACTAATCTGCAGGTTACAAATTCCTGATTAATTGAATTGAATTCCTATTGAATTTTGTCATTTTAGATGGTAATTGGAGATGAAAATTCTTCACAAGGAATCCATCCTGGGTCAAGCAGTACTCAGAATAATGTTCACACTAGCACTACTCAAAGCACTATTATTTCTCCAGTTGTGTCATCAATAAGATCCCCAAAACAAGAAAGAGAACGCAGTCCCAACCCAATATTGCTGCAAGAAATGTGACCGTTTTGTCTCAGAGAAATTTATCGAAATCATTCCACCATTTACAAATTTCTTATTGGACTGTTTCATCTTTATTTAGATAACTATTATTTTTTTGAATTTTTAGTTTTAGCATCATGTTCGTTAGATTTTTTCACATTTTAATGGGAATCTTGTTATGAGTTACACTTTTAATCTTCGCCTGGTTGGTGTTTGCAGTGATGTGCTGGGTCTTTCTAAAAGTAAAATTGGAGATTTATTGCAACGATATATATACATACCATCAGTTAATGTGCAACTAAGTAAAATATATTTGTGTCATTATAGAATAATTAAATGAGATATATTATTATTTTTAACATCTTTTATTTATTTATCCTTGTTCAAGGAGATCTGGAGATGCTCCTAGAGACTGTAAAAACAATGATGGTGTATCTCTTAATGCTTGGGAGACCAGAAGCAGAACAATATTTTAACAATTAGGATTAAAAACATGTTTGGTATTTAAATAAAAATAATAATTTCACTGATTTATTTTGAAACTCAAATAACATAAACACTCAGAATTAACTAATTTACTTTAGGTAGAATTCTAATTAAGATACTATACATTTTAATTCTATTTTAACTCAAATATTGTTAATTGGATTTTAATTCAAATACTGTTATATGTTAATACATAAATGTATTGATTGCGTAATTGCATAATTAATTAGTGGAGCAAATTTATTAACCACACACCAATATAAAAAAACATTTTAGTTGAAAACATTTTTCTAAAACTAAATACATCTCTGTCAAACACACATGAAATGTGAACAAACATGAATGAGAAAACAATGAATTGCATTTCTATTAACAATAGATGTACATTTATAATACATTCTTGTGATAGTTGGATTCATCTTCTAATGTCCCTTGGACTCATTTTGATTGTTCAACTTCCACACCATAACCCTTAGTGGATTAGGTGTCCAATATTCCCCCCTTAATCCAAGGGGTATGTGTGAGTCCAAGCAGAGATATGTAATCCAAAAATGTGAAAAAATGGATGACAGCACTAGGTTGAATGTGCCCTCTAAAATGTTGGTATAACGTGGTGGTTTAAGGATGACCACCAACAGTCGAACACTTAGCACAGTTCCTGAAACTCCTCCAAATATGGCAAGAAGCTGAAATATTCTGCTAGAGGAAGTGTCCATAATGCTTTGGAGAGGGAGACCTTCACCTTGGAAAAGGGAGGTTGAAAACTACGATCATTTAAGGATGACCACCAACTTTGGAATACTTAATTCAATTCCTAGAACTCTTCCATAACTGGCAAGAAGCCGAAGTCTTCTGCTAGAGGAAGTGTCCCCAATTCTTTGAAGAGGGAGAAGCTCAACATGAAAAGGTATGTCTCAACCCTGCATAGATGGTTTAAGGATGAACAACAACCAAAGGCATGCTCAGGGGCATCTTTGTCTCTAGCTAGAACTCTAAATCTGGTATGGCAAGTTGTGGCTTAGGCTGGCTTGAACTTTTGTGTCTCTGCCTACAACTTTGGATTAGGTAGCAGGTTTAGGTTGTGGCTCAGTCTTGCTTCGTATGGCTTTGAAGCTTGTAGATGACCATCCCTTCCCACCCTGTCATATACAAGGTGAGATGATGGAGAAAAATCAACTACAATACCTTTCAATACTTTAGAACAAATTATGACATACGATTTAAATATATTCTTGGTAGTTAAAGCCCATTGCCAAGAACCGATCCAACCAAGGTGAATTTTTGTTCTTGCAGGAGGTTTCTTTCTAGAAGCATCTATTTGAAGAATGAGTGGTTTTATGACATTTCTCACATGGATGAAGATCAAAACAATGGTCTTTCATATGACCAAATTTGTCACAATGTTGACATTTAACAATCTATTGTGGCTACTCTAGAAGAGGAGAAAAATCTGGAACACTTGAAGGCAAACTAGCATGAAGAAACACAACACTATGGAACTCGATGGGATTTGTATAATATGGAATATGAAAAGGCACATCCTTGTCATATCAAATACTAGTTCTATGCTTGTTATGGACAAGCTCTTTCCAAAGTCTAATAATTTGCTTGGGAAGTGGAGACTGAACCTCTACTTCTTTCTGCACATCTGCTCCTAAAATGGGTACTACATTTTCCATTTCTTGTTACCGATGGGAGTTTGTCTCAATGTTACTGATTTGACCACTTGCTAGTTGCTCATGGGTGTCATGATGCTTATGGTGTTTTAACTCATCTCGCTGAAGCTGAGACTCTAATTGCAAAAATTCAATATTTTCATGTGCATTTTGTAGGCAAGTCACAATGTTAGAGAGAGTATCTTTACTGATTTTTACCATCCCATCAAAAATGGAATGCATCAAGGTATTCAATAACTGTAATACATTATTAATGAGAGCCATTTATCAATATCAATAATCAAAATCTTCAATCGGAATTGCACTACTATTTATATAGAAGCATTATGCAATTTTGCAATTTATAAATCCCACCAAAGCAATTCACCTTAAATTTTGATTGATTTTTTCCAAACAACTATTAACAATGTTTGGATGCTTACTAAAGAATTGTCTTCCTTGCGTGAGATGAAGGCATAATATCACTCAATCCATCTCTTCAAAGTCTCCACTTGAATTGAACAGAAGTCGAATTGCTTTAGTCGCTAGAAAATGCTAACTATGAGATTGACACGAGAACGAATGACTCAAAAATCATCCACTTAAGAGAAAATTTTTGTAGTTGCTCCTTGGATTGTCATAGAATAAGTGAAGCGAGCAAGGTGACGAGTTAATTAAAAGACATCAATAATAAAACTATGAGCCATCCTTAAAAATAGTGCTTTGAGAGCATGGGCCTTCAAATTCTCTAGCCAAAATTGAAATGGAGATAATTATGAGGTTAGTTAGGAGTGTGATTGCCTTTAGAATTATAGCCGGAAGCCAAATGTAATTGTAGAATTAGAACTGGAACAAGACCCGAAATCACCATTAGTAGGGGGCATGATGTTTGGTCTTTTGTTGATGAAAGAGATGTTATGGACTATGAATAATAACTAGCTCTGTGACACTGGAGAGGAAACGACTGGTTCCCCGTCTTATTACACATTTTTAACACATGTATTTTTGGCTCTTGCTATGATAATACAATGTCGAATCAGTGGGATAAATTTTTCTCCATTAATGACAATCGCCCACTCCAGAAACAAAGAAAATCATGTTGAGGATGTAAAAAATAGTTGGAAGTCGTCAATGTGTCCATACATGGCCACCATACTTCTTCTGACGTGGATATTTTCACATAATTCATACAACCACAATATAATGTATACCTAGAGACGTAGGAAGCACTTGGAAGTAGCTGACGAATGGACAACTATGTACAAAGGTAGAGAAACGCCCAAAATCAGTGCACCACAAAACTAATAAAGAAGGAACCTTCTCTGATACCATTTTAAATACGCATGGAATGTGAACATACATGAATGATAAAATATTAAATTACATTTCTATGGAATGTGAACATACATGAATGATAAAATATTAAATTACATTTCTATTAACCAGAGATGTACATTTATAATACATTATTATGATGGTTGGATTCATATTCTTCCATTTCTTGGACTTCTATTGACTATTCAACTTCCATATATTATTGTGATGATTAGATTCATATTCAACTTCCACACCATAAACAAACAAAAAAGATTTTTAT
Organism: Pinus taeda; assembly: GCA_000404065.3. Classification (NCBI taxonomy): domain Eukaryota; kingdom Viridiplantae; phylum Streptophyta; class Pinopsida; order Pinales; family Pinaceae; genus Pinus; species Pinus taeda. The sequence goes on along the minus strand of APFE031476013.1, from coordinate 70,591 downwards.
TGAATTTTTTCCTTAATTTTTTTTTAAGTGTTAAATTATGAAAACAATGACATTGTTATTACTTACACTTATTGGTAACCCTATGACCTTATGTGGAAAGTAATCTCACCATGTGTAGAAGGACATTGAAAACATTGAATGACAAAATTGAGTTGAATTGTGACCTTATGTGCATGGTAACATATCAATGCGGAGTCAGGCATTGAAAATATTGAATAACAAATTTGAGTTGAATTATATGCAATGGAGTGGATGTATTTGGAAATATACAAATTATTAGAATAAAAGTGCTTCAAATAATTTTATTTTATCATAAATTTATTTTTAATACCTAATTTTTTAATTATTAAAGATTAATAATAAAATAGCTTTATATTCATACTATATTTATATTATTAGTCCTTACCAAAGAAGTATAGAAAGAAGAATAAATGTGTCAGTCAAATTTCACTTCATTTATATTATTATTCCTTGCCAAAGAAATATAGAAAGAAAAATAAGTGTGTTAGCCAAATTTCATTTTATCAATGATTAAGGTTATAATTAGGGATCAAAGAAATACAGAACCAATTCACCGCAAAACTAATTTCAATTTATTTTGTAATTGGGTGTATTGGTATTACTATTGATACACCAGGTCTCCAAATATTGTTTTCATACTAGTGTTTGTGGGCCCCAATCAAAATATCATAACTGATAATTCACTCTATAAAATACAAATTTTAATAACAATTAGACATATCGATTTTACTTGTTCTTGTTTTATATTTTTACAGTGTGAATTCCAACCACAAATTTTCATTGAATTAGAAATGAATTTAAATATGAAATGTCTATAAATATGGTTGGATTCCATGTCGCTATTTGTGAGAAGAGGATTGACTCCCTATCAGTTTAGAGTTGGAAGCTCAACTGTTTATAATATGACTGGGAAGTGAAATGAAGATTTAGAATCAATGGGCTTAACACAACAAGTTTCTAGTCTTTCATGATATCTACTTCTAATACAAGGAGCTAAAGGTTTGGGTGCTTCTATTGACATAGGTGGATTAGAAAACCAATACATCAAATATTACTGCATAATATAATGATGACAATATGATAATTGATATTGACCATTTGGATCCCTTCTACCTTAGTAATGGTGCTCTAGACAATCGAGAAAAGGGGCATAAAATTAGCATTGTTGTTATAACCTTTTCTTTCCATAGTTATTTTTCTATCTCTTTTCTTCTCCCATGTCATTTTTTCTCTAGAATGAGAAATGAAATAATTTGTACCACAACTTATATTGTTGCTACTAGTTTATGGTCATTCTGGCTAGGCACTTTTCCTTAATTGTTGAAGGTATTTTGCTTATCTAGTAATTTTTGTTAGATACTACATATGAACTTATTAATAGTTGGGTTGTATAAGGAATCTTTATTATTAATTAAATCATTCAAATTTCCCACTTACTAACTAGTAAGAATCTATAATGAAGTGGTTGTTAACTTAAACTGTAAAATATTTTACCATGTTTTAAAAAGCATTATAAATTTAAAAGACATATGGTGCACTTGAATCTTTAATCTAAATCATCTTAGAACTTACTCTAAGCATTAACATAAATAATTTTAGAATACTCAATTACTTTATATATTAATTTTTTTTTTGTAATTTCTCTTATTTTGTCCTAGACTCCCTCATAACTACTTCCAAAACAATGGGATTAGCCTTAGAAAACTAACTGGGCTCAAATTGGTGAGAAAGCAACGATCCTAATCACTCAACAAGTGACATTAATTGAATTATATCATTTACAAGAGTAAAAAGATTAGGAGACCTTTGGCATAATTTAACAAATTTTTAAAATATTGGCTATTGAGTGAAGTTAATTTATAAAAGGGCATCATTTACAATGGAAAAGATAATCCGTGATGTAAAACCCCACCAGAATATTTAAATTATGTCGATATGCTCTTATACTACCAACCCTAGCTCTATCATAAGATTCAATATCACTTTCCAATTATATATTCTTTGTCATTGTCATTACTTTAAAGCTAGGCATTACCAATTAACCGATTGTGATGATAATTATTAGAATTGTTGAAGTAGAAATATGGTTATCTTATTAGTCCCTTCCATCTTGGCATGGGACTATAAAAATTAAAAACAATGAACTTAACATTATTTGATTTGTTTGCGAGTTGTTTGCTACTGCCATTTGATCGAGTATAATCAAATTTTTTAGATACATAGTGATTTACTATCTTATTTTGCCTCTTCCTGAGGCAGAAAGGCGAAAAGCATATATTATCTTGGCTTTGTGTTATTCATTTGTTGTTCATTTTTTGGACCTGTTAGACTAATGCTAACATTAGTCTACCCGTATAAAATGCTAACTAGCTCCCGGATATTGTCTATATTGGAATCGGTACATACTTCCTGCTGTGATTGATGGGATTTCTTTCTCTCTTGCCACCTGTTACTGCTTAGTCTCTGAAGTTGCTACCTATTGCTACTGTATCTACTATGGTGTTGTTAGATGTTACTGTTGTTGCATCTTATTGTGGTGTCTATGGAACCGAAGTTGAAGGGACCGGAAGGGTACTATGGTGTCTATTGAACTGAAGTGAAGTTGAAGGGAAGGGAACTAAAGCTGGAGAGAACAGATGAAGCTGGAGAGAACAAATGAAGATCATAAGGGAACCGAAGCCGGAGAGAATAGAAGAAGATCAGACAACAAAAGAAGAAGATCATAAGGGAATTGAAGCTGGAGAGCTGGAGAGAATAGAAGATCATAGTTAGCATTTACAAATTGAACACTTTTTTAGCATTTGTAAATTGAACCCCATCTATCCCCATGTCAGAAGCAAACAACCTCATGTCTGAAGAAAACAATACTAAAGAATAGATTATCCTAGAGTTGGACCTCATTATGGTAGAGGCCTCAGGTATGCGAGTGGGCACTGAGTTGGTAGGGGCACTTCAAACCGGCTTTATGTTGGACCTTCAGGTCTCACCAATGGACTCTAATTCAGTCTCCCGCTTCTTGTTGGACCAATTTCGATGGGGAAGGATTTTCAGCTTCTGCACACAGCTAGAAAATAAGGTACGAGATAGCTTCTTATATAAGCCTGCTTCCATGAATTTCAAGCATATGGCGAGCGTAGTTCATGCATTAGTAGAGGTAGATGGATGACTATGAAGGACATACCTCCATAGAGTATTAACTTCCTCCATACAACATAAACATTGACTGGCATAGATTCGCTCATTCCTGCTTGCTTGGGGAGACGAATACGAAAATGAATAAAATAAAATCGGCTTGGCCAACTCTAAGGGTTTTTGCACCTCAATTGAATACGCCTTCACTTGGAAATCTATTTCACGGTTGGGAGAGCACTGGCTGTGACTTGGATCAAGCTGCCGCATCTCAAGCTCTGATAGAGTAAGCAGGATAGGGACCCAGGTTCAATCGGATGAAACAGAGGTAGTATAAGGACCCAGGTCTAGTCCGATGAAATAAACTGAATTGAGTTAGTCAGTAAGAAAAGTAGATTCAGTTACTATTTTATGCTTATTTACTTAATAATTTATAAGAAAAGCTTAGTTGTTAATATTTGTCACCGTTTTCCTACTAATTTAAAGTCTCACCTGTATTTCAAGAGGTAGCGTTTGAAGTCCATTTGGTTGCTCTTCGTGGTAGGATCTATCATATTTCATCTTTCATGTGGTGGTTGATGTGGCTGAAAGAAGGCATGTCCACAGAAAACATCTAAAGAGTTTGGCCTATCGAAGCCCTTGAGCTAATAACAAGTTTGTAATTCTTGTAGTTCGTAGTACATGCTTGTCATAATTCTTGCAGTTTGAAGTACATGCTTATTTTTACGAGAAGTAATAAACACATATGATTTATAAAAAGGGGCCATAAGAAATTGACGCAGATCATAGGAAAAAGATGAAGATGTATCGAGGAAAAATAAGAAGAAGAGGAAGATGCATCAACAGATGGGAATTGTGCCATTGGGATTTGGATGAACATAAAATAGGAATAAGAGGAAGACGTATTAGCATATGGGAATTGTGCCATTGGGATTTAGATGAACGGATACACAGTAATAATAAGAGAAAATGGTGAGCGAGCAATGAGGCAGATATATCATGGCATAGCCTCCAGAGGACACGATTAGATGAGTTGATTAAATGAATTTGAAAGATGGTTTACATGATGTTTTAAGTGAGCTTATATCTTAGAGTGCATGTAAGGTCACACTTGGTATTCATGCGGTAGCATGAAGTCTAGCTACAAGAACTTTTATATATTTATATATTATAATTGTCATATTATTTTATTTGATAATTTTTATATAATTTCCAATTATTTGCTATTTCTTTTTATTACCACCTACTAGCCTGTTTATTACCACGTCCAGTATTGTTCTCTTCTTTATTTCTTTTTGGAATACATATTTCTGCAAAACCCTTATGCAAAACCTGGAATCGAGGTTAGGATTTACAAATTGAATGCTTTTATCTATTTTTGTCATGATTACAGCAAAATACCCAATTTGTTTTGAGGTTCAACTACACTATTAAAGTAGAATAGGCAAAAAATGGGGAAAAATAAGTTTGGGAATGCAAGGCCTTGATTGGGCTTGAATGGACTTTTGGTGGCTCTGATGTTTCTGTGTTTAATTGTACTTATCAATGGCTCTGGTGATGATTCAAGATGAAGGTTTAAAGGGAATCAAAATGCTTCAATCCCTTCAAGTGTTGTCGCCCCAAGAAAAGATACCGCTGATGCAAGAAAATTGATCTGGAATTTGAGAATTCTATAAGCACTACCATCTTCCCTCATTATTTTCGTGCTTGACATTGTTTTTGCAATTTTCTGCAAGCCCAGTGTTCCTAGATATCTAAAATTAGGCCCATCCAAGCCCCAACTGATCAAGATTTCATGGCATTATTAGAAAATAGGCTTTGTCAGAGACGCAATAACCAAATTCTTCTCTCGATCCATAATAATGTGATTATTGTCTGCAAGCTAGCATTTGACCTGTTTCCCAACAAGTGACTGCAACTCCTGTATCTGTGAGTGTGGAGATAATGAATTTAGTGCGGTGTTGGTTTCGGGCAATGCCTGTTTCCCATGGCGCAGTTGGCCTTCCCAGGCAATATAAGTTTGGGGCCAGGAGTGGGGAATCTGTAACATTTCTTGGAACTCGAAAACTGGTATTGAGGTTGATTCTAGGAAGCCAACTAGTGAAAATACTAAATCAATTCCCAATTTGGTTTGTGGGTGTGTTGATGATCTTTTCTGGTATTGAGCTTGTTATGGCTTGTAGGGACATGAATTCTTTTCTGGTATTGAGCTTGCTATGACTTGTACGGACATGAATTCTAAGCTATGGCTTGAATGGACATGAATTGTTTTATGGTATTGAGCGTGCTATGGCTTGCAGGGACACGAATTCTAAGCTAGACTCATTTGTCATGCTCATGTGTACTGTTTTTTTGCTCACTAGATCTAGTGCTGCCCTGGGATTTGGTTTCTGTATTGTTCTGTATGTGATTCTCAGATTTAGAGAGAAGGTTTTAGGTTGCATAAACATATTTATAGCATTGTTAAACAAAGGAAAACTCTTTGACGAAACCTAAACAAGAAGTCTTGTATCTAATACAAGAGAACCTGCATATGCTTCATATCGATTGCCCCTTTATGTTGGATATTCCAGCATTTTATGCTTCCCACGAAGTTATATATATGCCAAACATTTACCTCTCCTCTGTTGCTTTATATTTCGACCTCCAGTCAGATGGATCTGCATCTTTATTGAACATATATACTAGCTCCGTTTTGATTAAGGAGTAGGCTTATTTCCATGGATCAAATTAGTTTTTATTATAAAGAAAAGGTAACAAAGATAGAATAGGATCTCATTTAATAGCGTTAGGCATTAGATGTTGTTGTTTTGAAGTTAATCTATTCACTCCTATCCTAACAAGCCATGTAGCTAACTTTATCAAAAGCACCACCTGATCTATCCATGGTCTAACGCCGGTTTAAAGCATAAAATCAACCTCATCAGTGTGATCGCTGGGGTTTACAGTGAGAATCTGCCTAGTGGTTTGGTCTCTTACAGTTGCTATGTATTTGATTTGCATGTAGTCTTGTAACTACAATATATGTGATTTCTATGTAGTATTTAAATAAGGAGTAAGGGTTTGCACTATTTTCCAATGGTTGATCTGGCCATTTCCATGCCTGTAAAAAGGTAAGTCTACATGAGAATCACATTGTAGATTTAAACATGGAGTAGGAAACAAACTTTTGTTTCTTTTTAAGAGACTTTGCTCCTTCCATGCAATAGACTTTGCTTCTGCCCTGCAACAGAGTTTTCTCTTGCCATCATGTTGCTCTTGGATAGGGACTAGTTGTGTTCTATGTTAGAACAAGAAAGAAATTTTAGTCCTGCAAGTTGGCTTGGTTTCAACCACCACTACACAACAAGTTTCAAGTAGTGTTGTGAGACCTGGTAAAGACTCCTGAGACTTTCTATGTGTCTCCAGCATCCTGAAATGGGTAATCAATATAAGCTTGGACTGAAACTTGACTGAAAATGGAAATTTCCAAAACCCATTGAACTGTTCTCAAACTTGTCAGAGTTGCCAAGTCTTGAACTGATCCTTGCCAAGAAAATATGCCAAGTCTTTAAGTGATCATTTATGTTATATATAATTTTTAATAGAAACTAGGTAAATTTTATGATAAAAAATGGTTGTAGTTGTTTGCGTTGATTGGTGATAGAACTTGGAGCATGCCGAGGCCTGGCTTATTTGCATGATTGCGACACTTAGAATTGTCCACAACAGTCTAAAGCTAAGAAATATATTCATTGATGAAAGGTTGGAAGCACATGCATCAGACTTTGGTCTTGCAAAGCTATTGGACGATGGTGAAACACATCAACATTGTTGTTGCAAGCCTTTTTAAGGAAGGAAAAGGGATGTAGTTTATAGAATTGTAGGCAGAAACAAAGCTTCATCATCAGTCCTCTACCTTTAGTGACAACATTGCGCATCACTGTGGGTAGTGACTTTTCCAACTTATCCACACTTGACATTGTCAACAAGACAATGAAGATGAATGGAAAGTTTCTAGACCATAAGCTTTTTGTTTCCAACAATTTTTAGTTTTCCAATTCCAAGTTCTCTATTTTCAACAATTTTCGTTTATGCTATAGCCCTTTTTGTGCATAAAAAATTACTACAGGAATTCTGTCGACTAACAACAACAACAAATTATGTATTCCATGTTTTAAATCTAAAATTCTAAAAAATCTGAGAAAATCCACCTTTTTACCATTAGCATTAGCATTTGGTGAGTCACTCAAGCTACAGTTGGTTCTTTGGTTAACTAAGCTACAGTTGGTTCTTTGGTTAACTTAGACAAGGACATCAACACACCTGAACTCAACAAATTATGGCAGAGTTCCAAGGTTGGCTGCATGATAAAGGGTTCTTAAGTCCATCAATACTAAGGTGTTCCATGCTATGGATTTCTATTGGTTGGATAAACAACTTAGATATGATATGTGTAATATGTGGCATAAGCATATCCGTATTCAGTTAATCAGTGCTTCACCACCTATTGATCCAGTGGTTGACATGATTCCACCAACTATTCGAATTCTACAATGATAACCAACAACTGTACTTATGACACAAAAAAAAATCACCACTCAAATGACCGTTTGAGCTATCAAAATGGAAGGGTATTTGGCCTTTACGTCCCCATCCATCCCATATACCCACTTTCTCATTCAAATCTTTTTCTTTGATAGATGGGCCACTCTACAAGGGTTCTTAGGCATATAGAAGCTCTGATTTTCAGCTAACTTTTGATGTCATTGATTAATCTGATCTTTGTGGTGTGAATTCAACATATTCTGATGCGCTAGAAAAACATCGGTAATTCGTTTCCACTATTCCCCCCATCCTATAGGCATAGATTTCCGTTTCAGTTTCCTATAGACATAGATTTCCGTTTTAGTTTCATCATCTATTACTGTTCAATTACACATCGCTAGTATAACCCAATCCTACTATGGGTCCGGTCCGAGCAATTGTTATGTCTTTCCAACAACAAGAAGCAAGATCATCAAGTAAATTGGCTATTTTAAGCTAAATATATACTTTTCTTATATGTTTTTCACTCAAGGCAGGTACTTGCTGCTGAAGAACCCTCCCTATCGATAATAAAACATTTGAAAACCTTAACATATGCATCAACCGTCAAAGTTTAAATATGTTGTTTTTATAAGTCTCATGTAAGTTTTATCCAACCACAAAATGGTTTTTTTGCGAAGATTTAGATGGCATTTTCCTTAAGATATCATAATAATATGGTTATTTTATTGATAATAATAAAAAAAATTGAAAATCTTAATATCTTTATCAACCATCAAAGTTTAAGTATGTTGTTTTTATAAGTTTCATATAAATTTTATTCAATCACCAAACAATTTTTGGTACAAAGATTTAGATCGCATGCTTTATTAAAATATTATAATAATTTTATGAGCAATTATATCATTCATGGCTCAGGGTCATTTAGCATAAATCGACTGCAAAAAATGATGAAAATAATATCATAGAGTTTCAATTCATATACATTCCTATATAAATTAAAGTAAATTCTTTTAATAATCAAAGAATATCTTTTTACAAATTTATATGGTAAAAACTATAAGCAACTTGTTTAAAAAAATAAATACATATAAAAGAGTGAAAATTTTCGTGGAGACAAAAAGAAAATATATATATGAAGGTCATTAAAAAAAGTGTTTGAATAGTCAATTAATCACGGGAGAGACGGTGGAATTATTAGACTTGAATGTTTCACAAAGCGAATTTCATAAAGTGGAGGGGGTCGATTAACTGGAAAGGGAATTCATAGATAGCATATAATGTCTACACTTATGATGTGTTATCAAGTCATGGTTAACCATGTAACGATAAAAATTAATTAATTAAAATTTAAGGTTTTGTGTTACTTAATATTACCACCACGCATCTGTGTGGAATATGTGAGAACCACCTATGCACGCATCTGTGTGGAAATGGATTTCAGCGCCCGATTCCCAGCTGAAATAAACCTAACAAATAAAGACTATGTGTGGAACCAGAAGCTTGATTATGAAAGTGTCCTCTTCAGATGTCGTTCGTGCTTTGAGACGGGGCAAAAACTGCCCAAAAGCCTCTGAGAAAACTTTTGCTAGAAAAAACTACCACAGATCTACATGGTGGGAAGGAGCACAAAAAGAACACTACACTGTCATCAAAGAAGAATATTCTAGAGAAAACTCTGAGTCACAAGAAATCAAGGAAGAAGGAGACAACTCTCAAAGCAAGCAAGGAGAAAGCCCGCCCCAACAAATCAACAGTTATGAGGATTTGAATACCGCAGAAAATAAATCTTCATTTAACAGCAAAGCAGATCTCCTAAACCAAACTTCTCTGACTATAGATCGCGAAGCTAAGACACCAATGTTCCAAGAACCAGAAGAGATGAAGGAGATGCAAGACAAAGGAAGCTGGAAGACCGTAGAGAAAAGAAAGAAAGCTACAACACCAATCTCGCCAAGAAAAACGAAGAGCCAGACAAGTAAAAATTAAGAAAATTATAGGTCCGATAGACCAATTTGGTCTCAGTGGACGTTAACCACCATCATTATCATCATCACCATAATAATCTTGGTGTGGAATATTTTAAGAATTTCCACATTTCCTTTTGAGTTATTATAATTATGAATGAAAGAAGAGAGAATTTGGAAAAATGATTATCACCACCATTTTCTAAGTAAAAAACATAAATTAGTAGATGTTTGAGCGGAAGTGCTTTTTTAAAGTACTATTTTCAATGGAAGTTTCTATAAGATTTGGTTTGATAGAAGTCTTAGTCGATGTTTAATTGTTCGTGAATATAAAGCAATATGGTGCATATGGTGCATGTACGTGTATATGAAAATTAAAAACCATGGCCTTTTACAAATGAATTTTGTAAAATTTAAATATTGAAAAAAATATTTGAAGTATACAAAATATATATCAATATTAGTTAGTATTGCTATTAGTAACTAAAATTATGGTGGATTATGTCAGAAGTAGCAATAAATGTAGTTTAAAGTTAAAAAATTGAAATAACATTTTTTTTAGAAAATATTTTGGATCATGTGAGATATTACGAATTCTATGTTATGGTCACTATTTTTTAGAAATATTAAGGTGAAAGTCGTAACAATTGTGGTTTCCATGATTTCTCAAGATTTCAAGTGATTTCCATGATCCTTCAAGATTTCAAGATAAATGACGATTACTAAGAGACCATATAACTAGAGAGAGAGTTGTTATGTTTGGTTGGAAAAAGATGCAATATATTGTAGGAAAGAACGGAAATGTTGAGAGGAAAAAAAAATGAGTTACCATGAAATAGATTGGGGACAAGAAAGCAAAGGTGAAACATTTAAATAGAGCAAGATGTTGTTTGAGTCTGGTTATGGAGAAAGGAGGAATAATATCATAAAACTAAAGATAATTTTCTTGTAGCAGAGAAGCATGAGACTCAATGGGAATTAACATAGTTGCAATTCATCGGTTGAGAGGAATGTGCCTGTTGATATTATATTTGCAAGTGTTCGATATTATCTCGATAAGTATGAAAAAACTTTATTATTGTTGTATTCTTATCAATGATGTTTACTATAGAAGTGTGACATCATGAATGTGACATCATGAATGATAAATGATTATATTATGTAAATAATAGAGAAAGGGAAAAGGTTATTTAAGCATGGAGTAGTAAATAAACATTATTTTCTCAATAATGCATGTACATGTTGATAATAGGCAAAGCATGGTACATGTGTGTTTCAATGTAGAAAAAAGTATGCAAAATACCATAAGTTGAATAGAGTGAAGATAGGTTGTTTCATTACAATATCATTTTGTCAAGTAAAACACATAGGGAGTAGTTGCAGAAATTATTGGTACATGTATCTTATAACTATCCTATCTACGCGAAGTATACTTATAAAATTCTTAAGTTTGACTTTGGCTAAGTTTTGTAAATGAGAAATTATTAAAGATAACTAAGACAATTTAGAATAAATGAGGTATTTATACTTTAAAAAAAAAGAAATATAGTATCAACTAAAATTAGATAGTCATATATACTATAGATTAAATTTTTATAGAAATACCCCTGATATTAGAAATATTTATAAAGACTCAACATACATGAACCATGGAACATATTCGTAAGCTTGCTTCTTTTTTTTTATCATGTATCAATTGTGTGTTTAGGAACCTTAGTTAAACATAGAAAAGTATAGAGTATTATAATATTCAGATATATCATAAATGAGTTGTTTTGGAAAATTATGGAGACAAGTTGAACAAATTATCCAAAAGATAAACTTTCAAGTTAAACAAAATAAATCCCTTAAACAATAGCATAACATGACACTGTGTATGCGGTAGGGAAGGGACTAAGATATGCCGAAGTTCACAAATGTTTTTCATTCCCTTCACACAAAGCTGGGTATCAAGGATTTTGATTTCCATTTGGTACTCATGTGCCACAACTGTCTACATAAGTACATCCAAGATGAAATGGAGTTCTTTGACATCTCCTCGCTTGGTGTCGATATTGATATGCTTTCAAGATCAAGTAGAAGTTTAAATAGAGGAAGCGAGACTTTGGATCTGTGAATCTGAAGCAAGCGAAGGGCACCCCCAAACTGCGTAAAAAAAGGACAAAGATAAGGTGGGGTGACCCAAGACAACTCGTCGAAGCCTCAAGCAAATAACAACACCACAAAGACAAAGAAAGACATGGTAAATTGGTGTGAGTTCCATAAGGTCCACACTCACAATACGAGTGAGTGTCGAGCCAAGCAGTTGCTAGTGGCCGAGATGAAGGCTTTTGAATCAGATGCATGTTCTAATTCTGAGCCAGAACCCGACAAGGGCAATGGATAAGGGAAATAGATTATTGATGCGGAGACCAATGCCACTATTGCCACCACCAATATCTAGAAGATCGAACCCGAAGATCTAGAGTAGGTGGAACACCTCTTCCAATCACAAATGTGGGTGAAGGATTCCATATTACAATTCATTGTCAACAACGGGAGCCAAAATAACCTCATTTTAGTAGAGGTCGTGAAGTAGATGGGACTACAGACAACACCACACCCACAATAGTACACCATTGGGTGGATTCACTAACGACGATATTTGTGCGTCAGCCAATAATGCCACCTCCCTTGCAACATCAAGGCCTTCACAAATGAGGTATTGTGTGATGTTTCTCCTCTTAAAGTTTGAGATGTTTTATTAGGCCAACCATACTTGTGGAAGCGTCATGCTGTGTATGAGTATAGGCCTCACAATGTTATTATTACTTTAGGAAATAAGTTGTACAGAATATCAAAGGCAGCACCACCTATCGCCATCTCTTTGATCTCTATAAATAAATGCAGTAAGGTCATTTCTCAGATGAGTAAATTTGATCCATACTTATGCAGGAACAAAAAAAATACACTTATAAATATGAACACAAAGATGAAGCAGAAATAAAACTTCACCTCATTAATATCAAAGAAATGAAATATGCTTACATACAGAATAGAAATAAACTAGCTCGGGCGATGGTAGCTTATCTCTAAGAAGAGATGTGGTAGCTACATGCCTTTGAACTATGTTGAATGAGGCTCAAAGGCATATTTATTGTTTAGAAATAGTGGAAAATCATAAACATCCAAAAATCTAACCCTAGGAGATGAAGCGCCAAAATTATGGGCCCTGTTTGGGTAAATTAATACATCAACTTCTTGAGGTCGTAACTTTTGCATTCAATCTTTGTTTCACACGCACAATACCTCGTTAGAAATATCTACCCGAGTACTACAAATTTCTAATGGGCATGGTCAAAGAGCGTTGTTGGCCCTAATTTTCCCAAAAAATGTCGTTTAGGGCCTCAAAACGGCTTTGGAAGTTCATGATCCAGAAAATTGCCAAAAATAGTAAAATGTGCTACAATTAAGGAAATTGAAAAACTGAAAGAGACAGTGGTGGGGGTCCAAATGTAATAGGCGGATGGCCACAAATATCTACTTGTATCAAAATTTGTCTTTCTCATGATTCTCACTCAGGGAAAGAAGAAGATTGCGGCCACCTCGACGACCTCTAAATAGGGCTCTGCTGCACAAGAGCAACAAATGAACAATGTCATGGATGAATACATGGACATCTTCACCTCACCCACAGGGGTACCCTTACACTATCAAGTCAAGCACTCCATCGACCTGACCCCGGGCACGCCGCTACCTAATGGACCAATCTAATGACGCTATGTTCTAGAGAATGATGAGATTAGAAAGCAGATTCAAGAGTTGTTGCAGAAAGGGCACATCATGCCATGTTCATCACTCTGTGGGAGCCTGATCGTGTTGGTATAGAAGAAGGATGGAACTTGGAGGCTTTGCATTGACTATCAGGCACTGAATAAGATCACCATCCATAAAAGATATCCAATCCCACAATTTGATGACCTTCTGGACCAGCTCAAGGGTGCCAAATACTTCAATAAGATTGACCCGAAGTCCGGTTACTACCACGTACCTATTGAACCCTCTGATGTATGGAATAATTCCTTCAAATATAACGAGGGCCTTTTTGAATGGTTGGTCATGCATTTTTGGTTGATGAATGCCCCAACAACCTGCATGTTGATGATGGACAACAGATTGCGGCCCTTCACCAAATCGTTCATAGTAGTGTATCTCGATGACATCTTAATTTCCAGTTGGAGTTGGAAAGAGCACATACACCATATCTGACAGGTCCTCCAAACCTTGCTACAACACAAACTGTGTTCCAATTTAGGGAAATGAATTTTTGGTATGACCCAAGTTCAACATCTGAAGTACATCATTGATGAGTGAGGTGTGCATGTGAACCCAACGAAGATACAAGTTATTCAGGATTGGCCAGCCCCAACCACTCTAACAGAGCTCTACATCTTCTTGGGTCATGTTAATTTCTATCACAGGTTCATGTTGGGATCCTCTCATATCACTTGGCCTTTGAGTCAAGTCGCGAAGGGCAAAGCGAAAGAAAATTTATTTTGGTAATGAATCCCAACAGAAGATATTTGTTGAGTTGAAGCATCAAACGACATAAAATTTCAAACGAAAATTGATATGATTAACCATTTTTTTGAGGTAGAAAAAAAATCAACTGATTTTGAAAAGTGTTGACTCAAAATACATATATATTTTTTAGCATAGTCTTCGACACTTAAAGTGCAAATCAAAATGTTAGTGATTGGCAGGCTGATTTTAAAAAGTGTTGATTCTGTATTAGGCCCTTTTTTATAAGGCTTATTTTTATAATAATTAAATGTGAATAATTATTTTCTAAATTTAACAAATTTTGAAGTAGTCTTCTTCTTCATAATTTTTTGTTTTTCTTTATTTTTTTTTTTTTAGTGAGATCTTTATTTTTTTGCATAGTTAAAGAAAAAGGCCGATATTTTAAAGTTTCGATATTCCACATATTTATATATCGTTAATTAATTTTTCAATGCACATCAAATAATTGTCTCTAAAAAACAATACTTTTTAAAAATTGACATAAAAATAAACATTTTGAACATAGATATAACAAAAAAGGTACACATTTTGATAATTTTTTGCTAGAAATGACATGTCGAAATCACAATTTTTGTAGGAAAAATTTAACAAAAAATGGTTAAATAATAGTTTTTTTTTAATGAATTTCATGTCAAAAAATAATAATAATCACATTTGCTTTCAAAAAATAATGATTCACATAAAAATTAAAACAAAAATCACATAATACAAATATTGAACATATAGCAACATTAACTGAATACTTATTCTTCTCATAAAATGTCAAAGTCAAAACATTACAAGTATAACCAATTAATAGTTACAAAAAATGAGCTTCATTTCCAAGTATAACTTAAATTTAATCAATAATATCACGCAATCCAAACTCTTCATCTTCTAGAGTTTCATCATTGTCTTATTCCACAATATTTTCTGCTTTAGTTTGCTCATTTTCCTCTTGTGATGGATCTTTGATGTGTGTGAATCTCCCAATGTATGCCTTTCAAATAATTCCATCTAATGGTGGTTGAGATTCCTTTGCCTTTTTTTCCACACGTGATTCATTAAAATCCCCTTTCCTCAACCCAATTTCTTGCATTGCATCTAGAATAAATTGAAGAGCATTAATTCTTTGGTGAATAAATTTGCACTGTACTGGGTCTTTTTCAATGACAATGCAATTTCTTCCTTTTTGTAGGCAACATGCTAGTGTTGTACCTAATTATCAATCACAAAAGAAATAAATAAGTAAATTAGTATAATCACATATAAATTAAGAAAGAATATATTGAAACTCAATTTTATATAATAAAACTTACCTGAGCATGAGAATAATTCCAAAACCCAATCTCCTTCATTTGAACGTAAGTCTATAAGATAGGTAATCAATGACAATGGTTTTGATAAATGTTAACTATCTCTCCTTTTTCTTTGTTATCTTTAAATGTTAATTTTTTACAACAACATCATAAACGAGTACTTGGCTATGACTTTCTATCTATCCAATTAAGAAGCATAAACTTATAGCTATCATTTTTTTTCAACTTTCAATATGGATGAACTAACAGTTACTTATAATTGGTGGATCTTCATGGTTAATAAGATTTGAATTTTTCCTGTAACATGAAATAGTAAAAGTTCAATTAACTTGTACATAAATGAATTTTTTGACATTAATCAAACATACAATTTCAACATCATACCGTGTAAGCTACATCCTTGAGTTTTATTTCCCATTGAAGCTTGTTAATAACATTGCCAATTGTGTGTCTGAATGAAATGTCACAAATCTCCATAATGGTGATGATGTCACTTCTACAAATCCTGTAACCACTTTACTGAGAGCTTGATAAGTATAAGGGTAACTATCATAGTCAATGTTTGAGATATTGAAACCATGGGGAATATCTGCAATAACTAGGGAATAATATTTTTTAGGTATGAGTTTATCAATGTCTTCACAATCACCTTGTATTATTTGATATTGAATAGTGTCAAGCCCATTCCAAATGAAATGAGTAAGAGTTGGATCTAGTTAAACATTACTAAGACGCTTCTTTCTTAGTCTTTCGATCTTAATTTTTTCAATAAAGCTTATGAAACTATCTAGTGCTCTATTTGTATCCTTCTTCATCTATAATAAAATAAAAATCATATGTATAATTTATAAAGTAAAAATAGCATACAGATGAATAAAAAGGGATGTATAAATCAACATACCTTTTTAAATGCATGATAAAAACAATAATTTTAGTGTTGATGTAGAACTTAAATATGGGTAATTATGTACAACATTATCCCAATTATCTTAATTCAACAATTTAACCATTTGTTCTTGTATTTTCTTTTTTTTTGCTAAGGCAAGAGCAGATCCTTCTATTGAATTAAAAAAAAAGAGAAATAGTGTACAAAAGCAACCAAGGTGGTAAGGCCCACCAATATGTCAGACCTATCCTATACCATGGCCCCATGACAACAAAACATACCACGGTCCAAGGGCCCACCAAGCCAAACTAGCAGTTCATCCCTAATTGTTTGATCCAATCCCACTAATCCAGCGAATGAAAATCATATCAGGTGGCCAACAAGCACACCGCTTAACAAACAAATCGGACCCGATGAACTTAATAGACCATAATTAATAGTCTTATCGGGTCTGATTTTGACATAACCTCGAATCACTTTATTTGCCCGAAATCCACTAATTGCACGCGAATGCAGTGAGGTTGAGTGATAAGCACGAAACTTGACCATTATTTCGGATCCACCAACAAGCACGCTTAATCTTGACCGTAGATTCTCCTTGCTTTATCCTACGGTTGAGGATCATATCGCAAGAGCCAAAAGTGCCGAGAATTATCGCACGATGTAGGTAGTATTCTCTCCCCACCCTTTGCCACGTGTAGTGTGGTGAGTGGAATCACTACCAACTTCGAAATACCACTTCCGGCTTGAAGGGCATGCAAAAAACTTGAAACCACACCGAGGGCAGTAAAGACAACATAGGAAGTAATGCAGGGGTTTTGATTCTGCTGAGAAAGCCTAGACTCTGGCCCTGCGCACCCTCCCCTATCCTCAAGCGCTTGGGTCAAAGGAAGACGAAAATCCCTCTGTCCAGCCAACCATCCAGGAAACACCGTCTATCGAGCAACTTCCACCTGAGACTTATGGGCTTGCGTTTACCTGGGTTGAGGAGGCAAACAGAGACCTACATCCCAAATATGACCTCACTTCTGAAATAACACTTCATAATGAATCCAAATCAACTAGACCCCGTCTCTGTGGCTCTGTTTCGAAACATCATTCTATCCTCATCCGCATGAATGAGACACTTCTCCCTTAATCTATTATGAGGCATGTTGAACAGGTAAATCCCCTCTGCGGACAAAGGCGATCCCACTAGCGTAACTGAGGTCTAGCAACAATCAAACAACACTAACACGCAGGTTCCTAATTGCAAAATAAAGGCCAAGATGAGAGCCTACCTCGAATCCAACGCTTATATTCGTAGAAGGGTCGTCGCTTCCGTTCTTTCGCTTCATCTGGTCACAATCCTCACGATATCCCTGAACAAACACCTGCACATGCAAAGAACAAGACAAATACAAGCATAAAATCCGGGAAATGCAACTATGTATTAGTCGGAAAGGATACAACCCAAACATCATAATAAAGACACATGAGTGGAACCATAATGATAGTCATCTATTATTATTGATACATAGGCAGAGAAAGATACAACCAAGGTTCTGATGTTGAACCTATTCTCTGGCTTGGCGAGCAGGTATGTATGCCTTGCAATAGACCTTCTCTCTCTCAGGATTCTGGCAGCATAACCTCCCTATGCTTCAAGACTCTTACTATCACTCTAGCATTACTCCAGAAATCCAGCAACTAACTAACTAGCTTGTCTAATGCATGAGGACAGACTTTTATAAATGGAGAAGGGAGGAAGATTCAATGCACCAGGACACCCCTTGCGGATCGACATTATCTCCGAAAAGCTACTGAGGATAGATGATGACTCTCGACCTCTATCGGATGGATTTTTCCCTCAACAGACTTCATGATCTGAAAGGAAAAAACATATGGGTGCGCGTTTGCTAAAAATCATTACCAAATTTCGTTGGCGTGAGTGTTGTTCTAGGACAGAGCGCCAATGGGCGCGCCCCCTTTTGAGGATCTCAGTGATTGGCGCGGATAAGACATTGTGTACCTGCGCCAATGGAAAAAGGGCATTTTCAGGGATAATTTGCAGAAGGTGTCTTCAGGGAACATGAAGTATATACTCAGGGGAACATAATGCAAGTGTTTTTAGGCTATGTCACTGCTCACGGGTCCTGGAATGTATCCTCCAATGTACGACAACAGGGGTAACAGGGACGGTGACCAATGGTGACAAATTACTGTGTAATAGATGCCCCCTAAAGCATGAGGCCCGAGAGAGAGAGAGGGGTGAAATGCTTTACAAGAACACATATAGCTGCCACCGAGAATCTACATGTAGATACAACTGATATTTCGATT
>APFE031476008.1:40121-91437 GCA_000404065.3 Pinus taeda | reverse complement strand
GGAATCCGTACACATTCTCCACTCTCCTCCTTTCTTTGGAGCCAAAACAGTTGGTACTGCACATGGGCTCATGCTCTCCCGTATCAAACCTTTGTCCAACAACTCCTGGACCTGTTTCCTAATTTCTTCATGGTCCTTGGGACTCATGCGGTAAGCTGCTTTATTTGGCAGGCTTGCCCCTGGTATAAAGTCAATACAGTGACTAATACCTCTCCTTGGTGGAAATTCATTTGGAAGATCATCTACCACAATGTCTCCAAAGTCCTGCAGCAACTTTTGAACTTCTTCTGGCAAATCTGAAACCTGCGTGTGGAGTACCACTACCTTTGGTCTCCTTATGACAGCAAAATTTATTTCGCTGTCCACAATCTGTTTTATAAACTCTTTTCCTCCTAACAGCAGCGCTTTTACTCCACTAGCTTCTGCTGTATTTTCCTCCTTGATGGGTACAAGCGTATGCTTGATCCCATCTTTCACAAACTTATAGAAGTTGGTTTTCCCATCGTGAACTGCACTTCTATCAAACTGCCAAGGTCGTCCCAACAGTAAATGACAGACATCCATTGGCATGACATCGCAAAGGATCTTGTCCTTGTACTTACCGATCTGAAACTCCACCTCACATTGTTCATCAACTAACAGTTGGTGCCCCTTCTGCAGCCACGACACTTTGTAGGGAGTAGGATGTTTTAACTTCTTTAATCCCAGCTTCTCTACCATCTCGACAGCCACCAAATTGTCGGTACTCCCACTGTCAATGATTAACTTACAACACTTACCCCGTGACTTGCACACAGTGCGAAACAAAGCCTTTCGCTGATCTGGTTCTGCAATTTCTTTTGCTGGTTTTAACAGCACTTTATTTAACACCAAGGCTTCGCCTGTCTCTGGTGTATTCTCTGCTTCTTCAGGTGTCTCCTCAACATCCTCTGGCTGAGAAACATAGGTTCCTCTCCCACCTGCTGGTTCACCTTCAGGACAGTCATACGACTTGTGTCCCAATTTGTGACAACGATAGCACTGGACAGTTCCCCTGCCTTGACCAAATCCTCGCCCTCGCTGAGCTGGTCGTCCTTCCCTGGTGCTGTTGTCCTTCTCTGTGGTACCAGCAGATTTGGAACTGCTGCCCTCGTCATTTGGGCCTGCACCTCTACCTCTACCATAAACCTTGCCTTTTCCCCTGCCAGAACCACCTCCTCTCTTGGTGTTCTGTTTTCTGTTTATTTTCTCCTCTGCCTTCAGTGCAAACTGATAGGCTTCATCCAACGTTTGAGGTGAGAGGATACCAATTTCATCCAAAATCTCCCCTCTTAAGCCATTTACAAATCTGGCTGTTTTCTCTGAGGTATCTTCCACATACCCTGCTCGCAAATTCAATTTATAAAATTCCTCTGTAAACTCCCTAACAGTCATTCCTCTTTGCTTCAAGTTCTGTACCTATCGGTACAACATGATCTGATAATCTTTTGGCAGGAACTTCTCCTTCAGTTTTGCCTCCATTCTGGCCCACTTCTTGATAGGCTGTTTGTGTAGTCTCTTTCTTTCTGCCTGAACGCTGTCCCACCATAAGGACGCATGTCCTTTCAGCTTGGTGGCGGCAAACTTCACTTGTTTGTCCTCACTGGTTTCCTCAAACTCAAAAAATTTATTTACTTCACTCAGCCAATCTAATAACACATCTACAGACAAACTTCCGTCATAAGTAGGTAACTCATGCCTTGGCTTATGACTGGACAGCAAAACTGACTTCAACAATCTAAGTTCCGGTGTCACCCCTTCGAACTCATCCTCTGGTTCAGCTACTTCTTCATCACTGTCATCTGCTGGGTTTCTTCTTCCCCCAACCTCCACCACTGCCAATCTTTCACGCAAAACTCGAATCTCCTCTCGCAGTCCATCATCTACTACTCTACGGACTACTCGTCCTCTTCTCCTTCCTCTTCCTCTTCCTCTTCCTCTTCCTTCACCTTCACCTTCCACCTGTTCCATTAGTTCTTCCACCTATTCCATTAGTTCTAACTCTAGAAACTAGCTCTGATACCACTTATGATGGCCTCCCGCCGGTTCTAAAATATCGCCTGATGACAAGACTTGTGTCCTGAAACGAATTTATGGTTGACTTAACTTTGCAGGTACGTGCATCGATATTTGATTTAAGGTTTAGACCGGTTTCTATGGTCACTCACCTCCACTTGCCGGTTCACTCCTATATGACCTTTGGTCCTTTATCCGTCCTGGTCATTTGTCACTTTATGCTTTTCATTATTCGCCCGCGCTCTGCTCTGTGGGGGTTTCGTCCCTCTGTCATTCTGGTTTTATGCTGGTTCTGTGGGTTCTCTCGGCCCTTCTTGATTTTAATGTGGTGTTTCAATGGCTATGAGGACGCTGTTTCGCTGCACGGGGTTTGTATTTAATTTAACTGGTTCATTAGCTCGATTTTTCTGCTCGAATGTCGTTCCTGTTCGGTTTTACTGATGGGTTGCTTCATGACAGGGTTACTCCAAGCATTTGCATTCCAGTTCTACTGCTAATGGTGAGTTCTTGTTCCCTGCTAAACTTGTTTACTGTTTCTTTTCGCGCCCTGACACCCTCGCTCCGTGTCTTCAGGGGTTATGGGCTATTTTATGGTTTGGTTCGGCCTCCTTTGTTCAGGTGAGCTCTCTCACCTCTGGTTACATTCGTTTCTCATTTTTCCTTTAAGGTTATTCAAGTTATAACGCCGCTAATCCGCCTCGTTTCTGTTTGCAGGTGGTCTGGTTCTGTTGGTTCCTGGGTAGCGTCCTCCTCGCTGTTGTTCGTCGCTCGACCCTCCAGTCTTTTATTCCAGGTAGGGTCTTACCATATCAGTCTTTTATTCATAGAGGTTTTTCGAGGTTTAGTCTTGGTAGTTGTCTGTCGCCTGTGCGATGAATTTATTTGTCTCTTGGTTGGTGTAACTTGTTGCATGTTCTAGCAAATTAGTCGAGTTGTTGGGGCCTCCGTTCTGCAATGCGTTTTCTGGGTTATTCGAAACCCTATCCTGTAGATGGTTATTTGGGTGACTCAAACCCTGGTCTATAAAATCTAGTTGTTTTCTTAGCTGTCGGTTGGCATTTGTTATCTCAAACCCTCGTCCTGTCGATAGGAGTGTTTAGTCGATAGGAACCCTCGGGTATTTGAAACCCTGGTTCGCCGACGCTATTGGTATTCTCTTACTGTAATAATTTTGACGACCTGTCTGTTATATAATATTTTATGCAAAACTCTGTTTTGGTTCTGATGAATGCGTTTTTGGTCTCGAAAGTACCGTGAGACAACTGGGTTGTGTATAAATTGTATTGTAATGAAATGATACAGTTATTTCAATTTCAGTTTGGCATTGCTCTATTCATATTATATGGAGGTCTTTACGGGTTACCTGGGTTGGTTTATGCACGCGTTTTCTCGTTCCCTTTCGTTCTGGAAGTAATATTGTTATGCACGTTCTCTGCTGTTCTCGTTATCTCCTTCTGTCAGAAGTTGTCTGTACTTGGAATTGTTCTTTCTCCTCGGTCTAGAAAAAATATGTTGTGCATCCACTTCTCTGTTCTTCTCGCTAATTTATTCTGTACTATTGCTCCCACGTAAGTTTAGTTACAAACAGAAGTATATTTTCATGCATGAAATTTTCTGTTACAGTGATGATACAGTAGATAAAACAAAATGTTTAATTTTGGAAAATGACTGTATATCTTTTTTTTCTTTGTTTGAGGAATCCTTTTATAATGATTATCTTTCTGCTTTTATCCTCATGAAGCATAACTGTTCTTGGTAGAACTGCCCCAACAGATGGGCAACTGTTTATCAGTTCTTAACTGTCCTTAACTAATGTAATGTTTTTTTAAAGAAACTAATTAACTATCACTTATTTTCCTGTTACTAATTCCTATTAAAAGTAACAGTGCACAACTTTAATTGTCCTAATCTTATCAACCTTGTGACAAATAAATAAAATAAAAGTAAAATAAAGTAACGTAACTGACAAGCCTGACACCTGTCCAGTTAAACATAAATGACTGTATGTTCTTGTCTCTCCCTGAGACTGTCAAACACCTTCTGTCTCCTCAGAGCTAGATGCTCCTGCGTCACAAACCAAGCTTCTTAAGGTGTGATTCCATCTAAAGAATTAGTTGGAGATATGTTTCTCAAGTAGACAACTGTATGTATTGCTTCTGCCCAATATGTTGGACTTAACCTCTTGAAAGCTAACATAGATCTCATCATTCCTAACAAGGTGCGATTCATTCATTCAACTACTCCATTTTGCTGTGGAGTGTAAACATTAGTAAGATGTCGTCTTATGCCATTTTCGTTGCAATAAGTTTTGAATTCATTTGAAGTGAATTCTCCCCCATTATCCATCCTGAGTGTACCTATCGTTTCTTTGACTTCATTTTCAACAAGTTGGAAATTTTTTTTAAACTTATCAAATGCTTCTGACTTGTTCTTCAAGAAGTAAACCCAAGTCATTCTACTGAAATTATCAACAAATAGTAAGAAATATTTGCATCCACCAAAGGAAGTTTGTAGTGGTCCACAAACATCATTGTGAACTAGTTGTAGTTGCCTGTTTGCACGCCATGAACTTGTTGGAAAACTTTCTCGTCTTTGTTTGCCATAAATGCAAGATTCACATTTTGCATTTTCCCTTTTGAAACTGGGAAGTCCTTTAACCATTCCTTGTTTCTACAATTGAGAAATACTCTCAAAATTTAAATGTCCATATCTTACATGCCATAGTTTTACAGGTGAAATACCTATAGTCACTACCCCTGCAAAATCAGAATGCCTTGGAATAACTGTCCCTTTGATCCGTAATAGTTTTCCATCTTCATAACCTGTCATGATTGTTTTCAAGTTCTGTTTGACTAAATTGATCTTGACTAAACCATCTTCCATAATCACCTGATGTCCTGCTTGTCGAATCGTGACTAAAGAGAGCAAGTTTTTTTTAAAACTGAGTACATACCATACATTGGAAATCATTTTTTCTCCAATGCCAGGGAGAAAAACTTGTACCGCTCCTTTTCCATAAAGTGTATGTTATGTATCATCAGCAAGAAAAATGGAATTAAGTTGGCAATCTTGAAAATTCCAGAAAAAATCACGTCGACAAGTCATGTGCTGAGTGGCCTCGGAATCTAAGATCTAGCCATCTTCATAGTCACTTCTAATATGGGATGAAAGTTGTGGTGCTGGCGAGGAAGTAAAAACATATTCTGAGTTATCTTCATCCAGATCATTGGCAAATTGCGCTGAATGCTGCTGAAACTTGGGAATTTTATTAAGTGAAGTTCGACAATCTTCAGCATAATGGCCAACTTTGTTACATCTTCATCAAACAATTTTATTTATGTCTCTTCCTCTTCCTGAAGATTGTCCTCTGCCTCTACTTTGACTTCTATGTTGAGATTGTCCTCTACCTTGATTATTGTTCCCTTGTCCTTGAAAATTTCCTCTTCCTTGGTTGTTTCTTCTACCTTGAAAATTATTTCTTCCTCCTCTGTTAAAATTGTTTCCTCTGCTTTGGCTTTGACCTCGATTATGTGCTACTTGATTCTAATTCCCTCTGCCTCTGCCTCGAGAACTCTCTACTGATGATTTACTAGTGCTGGCTTCTATGAGAAGAACATCTTCACCTACTTTCTTCTTCTTCCTAAAACTTGTATCATGTTGAGTCAACATTTCACGGAGTTCAAGAAACTTTAGTTTCTCTAATTTCCTAATTACTTGTAGAGTCTCCAAAAAATGCGTGTAGGAAGAAGGAAGTCCAGCAATTACAATTGTGACCATAAAGCTATCATCAATTGCCGGAAAACCAGCATTAATAATTTCCTGCCAATATTCTTAAGTCTTGAGATATATTCAAGAACATCACTGTCTTCAGTTAATTTTTGTTGCAACAATTTTAATTGTAGATCGACTTTCTTTGATTCAGGTTGAGTATCAAAGAGGTCTTTAAAAGTTTTCAAAGCAGACCATGCATCTGTAGCATTTTCTATATGGACATACATTTCATCATTCACAGAAGATTTAATAATAGCTAAGGCTTTAGCATTCTTGATTTCTCATTTTGCTAGTGAAGTTGCATCTGTGGGTTTATTCAGCTTAACATCTCCATCACATATTCCCTTTCATAATTCATTGTAAATGAGAGTTCTTTCGATGAGACGATGCCATTTTTTATAAGATTTTGTGCCTTCAAGTTTGTCGGAATCAGAAAACAAATTAATCAACTTAGACATTGTAGTGTTAAGACTTCACACCATGAATCAACCTCCAAAAAAAATCAATATGCGCAACACGACAGCAACATACGACGCAATAAATGAACTATCAGGGATTGGCCTTGACCCTCGAATAGTCGTCAAAACAGGAGAAAATTGACTGAGCTTTGCACTTGGCTCTAGTCAATTGCTCAAATTTTTACAAGGCAACTTTCAAAATTTGACTTTTACAATGGTGCTTTTGCACAATCTGGTAAAAAAAAGTTACCCCCCCTCAAAGTAAAATTACTTTGAGTTACACTTATCCCTTCAAAAAATTACAATTAAAATCCCCTTATTAATAAAAAAATTTACAAATCACCTTATTCTCCATAAACAATAAATTTCCAAAATTAAAAAAATCACAATACAATATTCCTTATTTCTCCATTACAAAAAAAACTTTATGATCCACCTTATTTCTCCATTAAAAAAAAAAATTATTATCTTTTAAAACTCCAAAAAGCTGCAGCCCAAACGAAACACTGAATAAACAGATTCCTGAGAACAATACAATTTTTCCTTGACCACATGCAGGCATCTGCACCCACTGCAATAAGTGATTCAGTGAATATTTCTAAACCCGCAAAAAAAACTTTAATGGCTTTGTTGTGCTGTTATAAACAGTAGTTGTGGATTGATTTAATCGATCTCAAACTATCCCAGTTTGACCAAGTTCAACGCAGATTTAACGTATTCATTTAATTTAGAAAACAACATTGCGCATACCTGAAGTTTTTAACGTATTAAATTTCTAGCGCTGCTCAGATCTTCAAACTGTTGTTTCAAAACTGGAATTGGATTGTTTTGAAGCTAAATTATATAGGATTTTAAATTGATTAAGCCAAAAATTTAACACTCTTTCTCACACGAGCATTCTTTCTCTACTGAAATTGACTTCAAACACATCTTCCTCTGTATTGAAATCGACTGCAATTGTTTTAAATTCATCAACAGCATTTTTATTGAACATAATTTCTCAATCGATGCCACTAAACGAATTGATTACAGCAACATATAATTCAATACATCTTCAAAGTTCATAGATTAGTTCAGAATCAACTTATCCTTACATTGACATAAATGGACAATGTAGAACGAATAAGTTGAGTTCAAAGTTGCGACGATCGATAAATACGAGGATGTGGTTGAGAACAATCTAGAAGCCTTTTTAAAAGCGTTGGTTAATCAGCCCCTTAGTATTGGGGTCGATGCCTCTAGCAGAAAATTCTAGCATTACCAAGGCGATGTGCTATCAGGGAGACGTGGAACCCACATAAATCATGGTCTTATAGCAATTGGTTTTGGCGCGGAAGAAGGGTCTGAATACATTATTGCAAAGAATTCATGGGGTACTGACTCGAGAGAAAAGGGATACATCAAGTTTGACAGGAGCATTGACTGGTTTGACAAGCTCATCAACAGAAAGGAAGGACAGTGTGGGATCTACCGGATGGTTGCTTATCCCGTCAAAAATTGATAGATCCAAGATTTGGTGTGAGGACCTTGCTTCGAATTTCAATAACCCTTTATGCAACGATTCTCATAACATATATAATTCTAGAGTTAAAAACAAGAATTGCACAAATCTGGTTTGGATTCTTCCTGCAAGCGTTAAACAATTCTTGGAAGACCCCGACACTGTTATCAGCAGCCATGGATGATGCTAAGAAGAAAGGCAATGATGGCGTTTCTCCATTTGACAACTTCTCAATATTTTGCTGATCACTTCAACGAAGTTGAGTTTTCCATGATCTGATAGAGCTATAATCTCCTCCTCAAATCAAGTGCAACATTATTGGAGCTCTGATACCACAATAATGGCAGAAGTGTTCTTAGACACATAATTTTATTAATCAGAAAAAATAATTACATAATTGATTTTGCAAGAGTTTACACCTGAACAATACAAACACTCTTGCAATGAGCTATTTATAAGCTCCATGTCCTAACTACCTCTAATTATGGATCACTTATTAAATAACAAGTGTCCATTTACAATAAATGTTATTCAAACCAACTAGCTAACAAATCTCCTAAAATAAAGCCTAAGATACGAAACATTTGGAGAGTCATATCTAGTTACTACAATATGATAATCTAAAAATCTCCATAAAAATTAAACACTTCTAGAAAAAATAATTATTAATTTATATCTTAAATTAATAATTATTTTATTCTAATTTTATAACCTATGATAAAATTGTATTTTTGGATCATCTAACAATAATCATGTTAGTCACAACATTTTCAATAAAATGAAATACATTTAACTACCAATCAACTATGCAATTTCAGGTGATATTTTTACCACGTACATTGACAAGTACTTAGAGAGAACCAGCCCTATTATTATAAAAATGATAAATAGCTGCACCACATGCACATTTTCTTAGCTCTGGCTAAAGACATCCACACTATACTTCTAAAAGTACTCAAAGAGGACCTAGCTCTCTAATAATCAAAATAATCATTAATTGTATCAATTGTGAATTGTCTGAGCCCCTACTAAAAACATTCATAATATTCATAATATAATAAAAAAATTTACACTTCTAGTAATTCCTTTCTGAACAATAGGCTCCTTTCCTGTTAATACGTAGATAAACTTCTTACATAATTGTATAGAAAATTCATTTTTAACACAACACATAATTGATTAGTTAATTTTTTCTGATATGAGAACCACAATGGAAAAATAATACTCCTCCCAACCAATGGGAAATAATTATCACAGCCAGATGAAGCTATTTTCACATCCAGACAATTCTTTGATAGAGACCATACCAGGTTCATCCTGGAATTTCATTGGCCAACCAACTCAAGAATTCCAATGACTACAAAGGGTTCAATACAAGATTGTTCTTGACAGCTTCATTCCTATTCCTATGATAGTGTACCATTTATGAGAAATTTTGGGCCTCCTTCAAGAGGGTCCAAAATATACAAAATTTCCTCAGGCTTTCTCCCCTCTTCACCAACTTGGGAAACTCTTTTCCCTCACTGAGATTATCTATCTTTAGGGAGAGGAAATTCGGGCAGAAAAGCAACCCCAGTCCCTCTAGGAAAATAACCACCATCAACCTACGAGCTTTTATTCTTTCACAACCATTCACAACTGTATGGCATGTGAAATTATCTTTTGGTGATGTTTCCCACAATAATTTACATAATGAATCATGTTCATATTATCATTAAAACAAAATAAACATTTATGTACATATGCATTCATACTTCCCCCTTGACATGGGTCCACACTATCTAGATTGGCAGGAAACATAACTGAAATGTAGGTAGTATACATTATGACCTTCCAATTAACATAATCATGCATACCATAACATTATACATTATCATTTCAGGTTACAATTCACATTGCACTATTTTATCGTCATAGATTTTCATATTTTGATTAAGATATCCCTATTTAATTCCATCAGCAACATTAGTCATAATTATTTTTAATAAAATCATACATTCTACAAAATGTTGGTATACATAAGAAATTTTATCTATACAGTAGAATGTATTTTGCATATCAATGTTCTCAATAATTCAACATATAGAAAGGTATTGATCCTATTACTTTTCATAAATAATTTGTTTACAACTTGTAATAAGTTTTAATGAAAACCAATCCATGCATAAAAGTTTTAATACTATTCAAGCAACACTAACTTACCAATGCTATCAACCATATTAATGCATCCATGACAAGACTCAATCAACAATTAGCTATTACAGTAAAGTTTCACTGTTCAACTCATTGTTTATTTTTAACATCTAAGGTGGTTTTTTCAATGTCCTTTTAAAACACTATATTGTCCTCTTTAAAGTAAATTATCCATCTTATACATTCATTCGTTATGACATACATGCAGTCATTCTTGTACAGTTAGCGTATTGTAACTTTAGTCATGTTCAATAAATGTATCATTAATCCTATCATATACGCAAAGGTCGGTAATCAAATTTTACTTTTTCTAGTGAGTTCTTAGGATTTTTCATAGGTTCAACAAAGTTTTATATATTTTTTATCCTTATCATAATTCAAATGTCATGACCACAATTTACAATAGACTTTATTACTTGCTACTCTTCAATGCAATTATAAACTTAAATCATGCATTTCATGCCAAAAGTATTCTATTGCATATACCATTATGTAGTTTGTTAGAATCATACATGATTTGATTCCCACCACCTTCATATCTCTACCTCTTTTCCACTTATTGATTCCCAAAAGGCATTAATGCTGCAACTTTCCACTCTTATACCACTTGTAACGTTTCCTGGTAACCTCGCACGAAAATTCATGGAGGTAAATTTTTTTTATAGAATTTACCAATGGGTGTGTATTCAAATTAAGAGGTAACTATCCAAATTACTTTTCCAAATTTATCATTAACTATTAGATAGAATCTTCATCATTACATAGAGTATCTTTAATAAAGGAATAGTAAGTTACATAACCATTAACAACTATTGTTGTAGCATATTAACATAAAATTTATGATGTAACCTTACAACAATTCCATGATTATTTTAACTTAGTTAGTTAATCACATTCTTGATAATATAAAAATCACACATTGTAAGGAATAAACATCATAAAAATGGCACAACAGACAACCGCATCATTAGACATTGATATACCCAGGAAACCCCAAAGGGTGAAGACAAGAAAACATTTAATTTTATTATTAAACATTCATGAGGGAGTTCACCCCTCACTCAGTGGTTATAAGGGAGTTTATCCCTTAACCATTTTCATAATATATTACAAAGAATATCATCTAGAAAACAACATAACTCATTATAAGCTATTGCAATCATCATGACATTATTTACCCACAAACCATTGAGCATGGTGTCTTTAGGACCTAGTCCTTTCCATCAATGGATTATCCTAGAACTGATTTTCCTTTAATCTCCATAGACTCCTAAATTATTTCCTACCATAATGATAAAAATAATCCATTTTTGTATACATTACAACTTCTACCTGCAACTGCTATTGTCAACAACCTTCAATATCATTAATAGATCAAGCATTAATCAAACCAATTAATACATCTATATTAGTGATTCTTCACCATCTATTCATGTAAGAACACTTCATATTCACTAATTATAAACATTTAACCATCAACAAATTTCTATAAATAAATACCACATTAAATATTATTCTCGTTGTACAAGCACACATTCTTGCAAGGAAAATCACTAAAACTTTCCAAACATTCCTTTAAGGGAAACTAACGCAACAGTTATGATCTTCATGCATGCGGATTACATAGACTTTATCAAAAGAACTAGAAAACAACATAAGTCATTATAAGCTATTGCAATCATCATGACATCATTTACCCACAAACCATTGAGCATGGTGTCTTTAGGACCTAGTTCTTTCCATCAATGGATTATCCTGGAAGTGGTTTTCCTTTAATCTCCATAGACTCCTAAATTATTTCCTACCATAATGATAAAAATAATCCATTTTTGTATATATTACAACTTTTACCTGCAACTGCTATTGTCAACAACCTTTGATATCATTAATAGATGAAGTATTAATCAAACCAATTAATAAATCTATACTAGTGATTCTTCACCATCTATTCATGTACATTCATGAAATGTAAAAAAAATGTCGTTATATGTTTCCTGTAAGAACACTTCATATTCACTAATCATAAACATTTAACCATCAACAAATTTCTATAAATAAATACCACATTAAATATTATTCTCCTTGTACAAGCACACATTCTTGCAAGGAAAATCACTACAACTTTCCAAACATTCCTTTAAGGGAAACTCACACAACAGTTATGATCTTCATACATGAGGATTACATAAACTTTATCAAAAGAACTAGCCCACCAGCTATTACTTCTAGTTCATGCAAATATGCAATGAAAGTTGACACCACCAATATTTTTCCTATGCATGCAAATGCATGTACTTTCCAAAATAATCTTCCCAAAAGAAAGCTTAACACAATAGTCCATGCAAATACATTTTTCTTGCTCGAGGAAATATAACACAATAGGGCATGCAAAAACATGTTTCCTTTTCCAGAAAAGTAATCCAATAAAGCATACAGATACATGTCTTATTTTCCAAAGATTAAACCACCACCACCGATATATATATTTTAAATAAACCAACACATTACTATGATTTTTCTACATGTAAATTCATCTTCTTTCTGGAAAGAATATTTTCTAGTGTATGCTAACAAAACAATATATCATTTCCTGCATGCAAATGTATATTATTTACGAAAGAAATCTAACATAAATTTTTCATGCATATATATGATCTTATTCCAAAAGAAACTAACATAATAGCTATGATAACATAATAAATAATCACATATAATTTTTCTAAAGAAATATAGCTCAATAGTTCTTATATACATGCAAAGGACATATATTTATAACACAATGACTATTTTTTGTGCATGCAAGGTCTTATAGTAATAGGTCTTCTTTAATGTATGCAACAAATATTTCTTTCCC
The DNA here is from genome assembly GCA_000404065.3 of Pinus taeda. NCBI lineage: Eukaryota > Viridiplantae > Streptophyta > Pinopsida > Pinales > Pinaceae > Pinus > Pinus taeda. The sequence goes on along the minus strand of APFE031476008.1, from coordinate 78,626 downwards.
TAGAATTATACCATCATTAGTTATTCATTTCATGTAAACAAATACATACCTTTTTCTTTCAAAAGGAAGTTAATATAAAAGTTAATGTCTCTATACATAAATATTCTTATTCTTTTCACAGTAGTTATAGTTTTATATGCATAAAGAAATTTACCACAATCAACTAATCTTGAGTCCAAGTATGATACTAAATTAGAGTAAATTTGATGTGGCCCGTCCACACGGCCCCTCGCCAGCTCACTCCCTCACAGTACTTTCAGATTTTGGTTATTGAATATGGTTGATTGCTAATCTTTTGGGCTTGATTCGATAATGAATGCAACGGTGATTATTCACCTACCTCTTGGTACTTCGCCCATTCTCGTGGTAACACCTGTCCGCCTCGATTTTTGTTGAAACCCTAATTCTCACGGTTACCCTTTTGTCTGGTCATTTCGCGCTCATTGTCATTTTACTCTGTTGTTTCACTGCTCTGTGGTCTTGGTTCGAGCTCGGCTCCGTCTCTGTGATAACTGTCGATGCTTAGCTGATTTTCTGTGGATTTCTTGCTCAAATTTATGGTTTGTCACTGTAGTTCTGCCTGCATATCTGGTTCACGCGTTCATTGGTAAGTTATGGCTCTGTTCGTGGTTTTCTTGTTGGCTTTTTCCCGTGGGTTACTCTGTCAACTGGTTATCCTTCTGCGTTATTGATTTGTCTGGGCCAATGACGCTGCATTTTTTTTTATGGTAATTTCTCAGTGTTAAGGGTTTCTGTTGTACTCAGTGGCAATGTACAGTCGATGGCCTGCAACTGCTGTTCTCCGGCATTCAACTCGACGTTCAGGTAACTTCTGGTTCCCTGCTTTACTTACTCATTCGCTTCTCGAATTTTGACTGACAAACTCGGCCCCTCCGTGGTCAGGTTCTGTCTCGGTGAAACAGAGGAATCGTTCACCTACAGGTATCGTATCCTCCCTTCCTCTTTACTCATCGTCCTTCAGAAATTTCATTCCTTTGTTTTTAAGCTTATGGTTGATTTCTCAGGTTCAGGGTTTTGTCACAGCATCAAACCCTAACTTGTTTTCTTTCCGTCGTTACAGGTGACGGCTCCGTGGCTTCTCACAACAGGTTACGGCTTGTATTACCGGGTAGTTCTATGTTCTTTATTTAGTTGTTGTTGTGTTCATGTAGTCTGCCTGTAGCTTCTTGTTGGATTGTAACTTAGGTGCCCTGGTGGCCTTCGGTTATTTGCTGTAGTCTCGTGTCTGTATATTGATTACTGTAGTGGTTGAGGATTTTGTGTGGTCCAACCGTGGCCGTGACTCTTCGGTTCTCTGTCACGTCTGTTAGTGGTTGAAGCAGTTCATTGAACCCTCGTCACGAGTTTCGTTTGTAAACTATTTGATTATGTCAGGCCTGCAATGTAATATATATATATTTTGAATTTGCAAATTTCGTGCTTAATTTTCTGGGATTTGTCTCTTACCGGTTTCGACCTTGGGTCGTTGTGTTCTTCGACTTCGCTCTTCTGTTCACACCTGTTGTTTGCTTGTCTGGATTCGTTGTCCGCTCGGTTGTTTGGAATATCGTCTCTGTATTCACCTTCAACGCTATTTACTATGTGACTGTTTTCACATATATTTAGTTTGTGCTAGTGACTCTCGGTCACTGTATTTGTCTGTTGAATAATTTGTACAAAACTCCTATTACACAGAAATCTTTAATTATAAAAGGACTCAGATATTTGGTTCATACATTTGCTTGTGCACAAAATTCTTAGATGAAGGAAAAAGTTTATCTCTGTCTATTTCTTTGATTATATCTTTTTGTTGCTTAGCTGCCGAACCCCCTTTGGGATTTCGGATTTTCCATTTATACAATAGATGCAATTCGTTTGATAACTGTAGGTAGTTACCTTTTACAATCGGTTAGATAGTTATGTCATTTCAGTTTCTGTTTGACAGTTATTAAAACTTAATCTGCCTGTCTTCTTTTGTCTAATTTGTCTCTCTGGTCCCACAAAGGGTTACTGTTTACATTATTGGTAATAATCTAATTCTATTAACTACAATTGACACCTGAGACTACAGTAAAGTAAAATAACTAAAATTAACCAATAGAAACTAAAACTGTAGTTGACTTTGGTAAAGAAAATAAAATAAAAATGCAAGAACCTGACAGACTTGCTGTCCTTTGTCGAACTGTTTAACCTTCCCAGTCTTTTTCAGAACCTTTGTCCGCCCTGTCTCGGTCTTCGCCCTGTCGACCAGATGCTCCTGCATCAAAATTCATGTTAATGACACATTTAGAAAGTCCTAAGAGGGATCAAATATCTTTATTTGCAAACCTATGTTAGGTTTCAAAATACGAAAGAAAGTTTTTCACCTAAAGAGATTTGATCTTATCTGCCCAATTTAATTGGATGTATACTTGTTATCTCTCTCTACACACACATGTCAATATTACTTATCCTTGTATATTGAAAATTTTTACTTACGATAAAAACAGATTTTTTATTATTATCAATATTTTTTTAAATTCCACATTTTAAAAAGTTGAATGGATTACAAATTTCCCTTTTATTACTCATATTAACTCATTTAATTTTAGTTTCAATTATTTTTCCTCATTAGATATTGAAATATTTTATTATGGTCAATATTAAAACACTTTTTTTCCCGTATATTTTGCAGTCTATATATAATCTATATGTATAAATATATATCAAATTGATATTAAAATGAGTTACTTAACATGGTTATTTAAATAGTCTATTTAAGTCCTATTTTGGAAACATTAAAATGTAAAAAAATTATACATCTTCCTAGCACATGATTTTATTTATTTATTCATTTACTTTAGTTTTAATCACTGTACCTTTTTCTAATTACTTCACATGAAACCTAAATATATTATTTATGGTTCTAATATCAACAACATACCTAGCAACACACTCGTAGTGGGATTATTGATTTTTTATAATTCTTTTGATTAGAGATATCAAAATAGGAATATTTATTTTTGTTTTCTTAGTATAGCCAATATAGTCTATTTATCTAGAGAATATTTAATTTTCATTTTGAAAAGGACGTGTGTCAACTATACGTTGAGCACATAATGAATTACATATCTCCCTTATACTGGGTTGTAGAATGTGACACTCAACCCTACAAAAATTTCAGAAAGCACACTCTTACATCAATTAAATAATGTTATAAATAAATACATAAATGTTTGAAGATATATAATTTTGATTATACACCTATCTAGTTAACTAAGCCATTTTTCAACCAAAATCCAGTGTAGGAATTATGTTGTTCGAGAGAACCTTTCATATCCAACTAGTTCCAAAAATCTCGTAAAAAGTAGAAACATACTCTTTCTCTAGCCTATAATAACATTTAAGACAAATACAAGTTATATACTATAACAATTGTATCAATTTTATTCATTGAAGTGTTGCATATTATGCAATGTTGTCAATGTTATGCTTGGTTGTTTATTATTTAATCATTGCAGTGTAGTGATTTCTTAGAGAGGTTCTTGGAGAAGTGCAACAATGTGCCTGTACTTCGTCTTAACAATTTTCTAGTTTAATTGTTTGCAAATTTGCTCATAGGGTTCATGAGGAGGATTAAGGAGTACATTAGCTTAAGTGTCGATCATTTATGAGTATCTCGTGTCTCCTTTTCCAATGTTTTAATCCCTCAACTAAGTTAATATTTTAATCATTTAACAATAATGGCTTTATGGATTTGGTCTTCGTATATGCACCGAGACTTAGAAAATGTGAGAGAAAACATAGGTACAAAACAAACAAAAATCACACTCTATTTTATTAACCAAACAATAGTTACATATATAAAAATAGATCACAAACTAAATCCAATAAAACGATATTTGATCTACTAAAAATAACTAACCTAGAAACTCAAAACAATTAACAACCTATAATACACATGGAAGCATTACTTTCAAGTCCCTCTCTTAATTCTTGCACGTCAAATATTAAAATCACAAATTACAATAACGATATTGATATTTTTTTAGCTAGTCTTCATTAGCACCACCCTTTCTCCACCATTAAGTTTGATCTACCACTTTCCCATTTAAAATATAAGTGCTTCTAGCCATCACTCATGTACTTGTAGGATCAACACTTCTCAAAAACCCCCCAAAAAAGGCTTGATATGGAATCATTCTATGGACTTACTTCCATAAATAAAATTTGTAGTGAATTACATCTTTGACATTTATATAGGTAAGTGGTCTAGGTAATGAGTGTATTTAGAAGTCAATCATACAAATTAACCTTTTTTTTCACATACACACAAGGATAACCTGTAACTATTAATATTGAATCGTTGAAGAACAACTAGATCCCCAACATATAACAAAGTATAAACATAGCAAAATCAGTGATATGTTCTCTCGAAATTGAAGAAAGTTAAGAACCATTAACTTGAATTATGTTACTATGTTCAATAATTGGTTAATTTTCATACAATTTTAGACACATAATCAATACTATATTCATCTCACCATAAATAACTCTAAAATAAAGTAACCACCCAAGCCCATAATTGTAAAACACCCAACTACCTCTCAAAATCTTCAGGACCACATTTTGACCATAACAAAATCCATGACAACCAAACCAATCATTGTTGGAGAAATGGGTGATGTTAATGGATTTTTAACAACACAAAAAAACTTTGAACTCGAACTGTGTGCATATCCATTCATATTGCAAGATTCTTATGAAAAGTGTGGGAGGTTGAGGGGCATTGGTGGTTGCTTCAATGATTTTTCTTTCCATTCACGATCATCATAAATGATGTTGTTAGCACTGGGGCTCTTATGGAATTCAATCTTGGTTTGATTGTTATGGGTCTCCTCATCCTTTTCTAAATCTAAAATGCATGTGTGCCCACGGCTAACAAGACCCTTAACAAATACTTCATTAGAAATCACATATCGTTTCTTTTGCTTCATGCCAACATTGGTCTCTCTTGAAAGGCCAATGAGCTTTGTTAGATTCACCTTGTTAATGACAGAGCAGACAACCTTGCATTTGAGGACAATGTGGTTGAGAAAAATGGACAAACTTCCTTGCAATTTAGGATGCTTAAACTACTCATTCAAAATGAATTGTGTTATGGTGATGAGATCTCTTTGATGGGCATCTCTTCTGTGGTCAATGTTCTCCCCTCGAAATTCAATCCAAGGAAATTCAATTAAATTCAACCTTGATGCAGATCACAATATGGTAACAATTCCTTTCTTAATTGTAGAAAAACATAGAGACACAAAGAAGTATCAACACTAAACTAATTTGATCTCACACATTATATGATAATTTATATATATAAAAAAAAAAAACAGACATGGCTCTCTCATCTTCATGGCCTTCCCGTAAGGGAATTAAGCCAAAACAAGTTGTTATACCAACTCAGAAACGTAAGAGAAAACATATTTAAACACCAAATACAAATCACACTCTAATTTATTGATTACACAATAGTTACATTTATAGGAATAGGTCATTGACGAGATCCAATACAAGTGGATCTGATTTACAAAAAATAGCTAACCTAGAAATTGACAAGAATTAACACCTTGTAATAGACATGTGACACACATAGAAGCATTACTTCTAAGTTTAAAAACTTTATGGTTTGGGCCTTAGTCCATAACATTCACCATACTATTTTCCCTCAAGAAATTAAACTTATCATTGATTACTGATTTGATTAAATCATTCTACCCAACAACAATTTCAGCATGTTAGTTATTAATATGTAGTATAGATTCTTTATATATTCATTTCCTAAAAAATTCTTTGCAACAAATTTTAAGACTAAATGCAATAGAATTTTATAAAATATAAATTTTATTATATTCACAAGTTTATAAAAGAAATAACATCATTTATAACAAACATGAATTTAAAGTAACTATTCTTGCCTCTATCATAAAATATTTTACATTTTATTTTTATTTTTATTTTCACGTCAATAATAATAATAAAAATAATAATAATTTTTCATTTGAAAAATTTTAAATTTTATCTTTATTTACAATTTCCTCCTTTTTCTCTATATGCTCACGGCCAAGGATATTTGCAACATTCCAATTATTATGGAAATAACCATAATAAAATGTTTAACCAAAAAAAACCATGTGGCGGTCTAACTGATTTCCCTAATACCTTGAAACATAACAACGACTCTAACTTATTTGCATTGGAGACTTGCATTAATGACAAAATTGATAGGATTAACAAATACATCAGCAATTTCGAAAGTAAATTAAATCATTGAAATTTTCATTGTTCAATGACATCAAACACATCAAATGAGATGACCAAGAAAAATCAATGCCCCAACTGGTTTCACCAAAGTAGATTTAATCGCTAGCAATTTCATATTTCAATGACACCAAAAAAATATATCTTTCAAAATATTATTGATTTAAATGATTATACATTTTAATCAATAAATATGTTTTCTTTATAATGTAAAGAAATATATCTATTTTCTTTTAATATAATATTTAAAGGATAATTCAATGTATTAAACATTTCATAAATTTCTTTATAATTTCTTTAGGAAACACAAACAACATCCAATAATATTTAGTCAAGTCCTTAAATATTCATCGAGTGTAAATTACAAAGATGATATCTAGAACTTTGAAATTATTAATTTAAATAAATTAAAAATTTCTTATAAAAATAGATAGTCTTATGTGCTTTTTTGATGATGGATGGAGTTACTATCCAAAATGTTGGACAAACCACACTCATTAAACAGTATTAGTTCGGAAATTTTTAACAATATGATTCACTGTGGAAGCCTCCAATCGCTTATGTTAGATTTTTTTACTTATACTAAATTACATATTGTTTTAATATTTTGTTTATCTTTTGTGAAATTAGTGCAGTCTTAGTTTAACTCTGAATCTAGTAAAAGAGGAGTCGAATATCTCAAGATACAAATCTCTTTTTAAGTGCAAAACTTTAAAAAATATTTGCATCTACAAATATTTGACTCTTCTCATTTTATATAATATATAAATAGTTCACATTGAAATATTTAATTTAGATAGACATTTTCCACTTTAAAATATTAATACATTTTCTTTTTATTAATATTTATTAAATATTAAATATCAATGCCATATTAAAAATGGAAAAATTACACAATAATGAAAAGTGAAAATATGAAGAAATTTTTAATTAATATAGTTTTATTTTTCTCTATATAATATTAGTAGGAAATTATGTTATTTAATATGAACATTGAAATCTTTTGGTTTTCACCAATACTATCTTTCTTTTTTGTTTGCTAGGTAATGTGAGTTGTGAGATGAGTGACACTTCTAACCTATGGCTTGAGTATTGTCAATAAAGGGCATCTAATTCGGCAACCCAAGGGCTTATAAGTCCTCAAAATCACCTAAGGGTTACACTCGGCCTAAGCCACACCATGCATTACAATGGATGGATTGTTGCTCACCGAGTTTAGAACCAATTAATATTATCTATGGAGTGCCTTAGCAGAACATCCAATCACATCAGTCACCATTTTCTCTCCTAGTATGCGACAATAAATTTTTGTTATGTGTGTGTCTATGTGTCAAAAATGCATATAATAAATTACAAATCATATAATATAAATAATATTATTTTTACATTTCATCTAGCAACTCCATATTAAGCAGTGAAGAAATCATATACCTTTCATACTAGAAAGTATTTTTTTTTGCATTCAATTGCTTTATCTCTATATAAAATTCATGAAAAATTAAGATGGAAATTTCACTATTTTTTATTGGGTTAATATAAGTATCATTTTATTATTTTTAAATGTGACTTCATGTCAGTTTACTTTATAGTGGATGGTAAAGTTCTTCTTTGCACAATATGATGCAGGGCAGACCTGCATATACCAGGATCTTTTCCACTCATACACATAAAGGCAAGCACCCCAAATCAACAACCTCGTTCATAGGCAATCAAAGATCAATATACAATTCAATCACTCCATTTGGGATTCGAGCCATAATTTTACTGCGCCCTTAACATCTCCAGCTTTACGCATATGATCCTTCAGGTCTTGCTTCGATGCTAGTGAAGGGAGCCCATGAACGTTCACACGATATTCATAATGCTTAGAGACTGCACCACGATATTCAGAATGGCGATCAATGAATGAAGACCGCACTAGACCCCAGGAGCTACCTGAACCCTCAGACGATGCCCATCAAAATTATATTCATCACAACCATGAATTGCACCTTCTGCATCTCGGGCATTATCTGGACAAGACGGACTGTCGCTGAATCTAAAAAAAATTCAACGCTGTAATACACAATAATCTCAAGAATTTTGATACACAGTAAAGAATTTTCATACACAGTAATCTAAATCAACTTATACGATGTGCCATCAACCGGTGTCATAGAATCATCAGTGCTCTCACTAAAGAGGCTGATAAAATCATCGGATGCTCCACTAGCAATAAGACCGCTCCTTGACCAGTGAACTGAGAATATTTTTCGATCATGGTATCCAGAAATGGTGCAAAGATGTTTCCAGGGCCTAGCATTTCCACTTCTCTACGCTGGGTTTATGCTTGTATCCGAAACCATCAACGTTAAGTCGTCGCTCTCCTATTCATCTGCACATCCATCGCTATTCTCTTAAGAGAATGGCGCAATTCCTCAGTTCAATTTCTTTGTCTAACAGATTTTCCCCAGCATCTTCATTTAGACATGTACTCACAAAACAATTGTTAGAATAAACATCATAAGGCATTAGTGCCTCTTCTGCTGCTATAAATGTTGTCTCAGCTGTCACTATAGATGTTGCTGCCGCTGTCGCCATAGATGTCGCTACCTCCCAAACTTCTTGTCCCTCTCCAACATGCTTTGGCTCATCACCTGCAATTTCATCTACAACTTTTCCCTCTGGTTCAGATGTCTCCAGCAAATATTTCAGCGCATAAGTCCTCTGTCTCTCCAACTCCCTTCTCTCAAGATCTAGTTTTCTATACAATTCAACAACTTCCTTAGGAGTAGAACTTGGAAACTTCACACGATTTTTTGCATCTTCATCATCAGCTGTTCCTTCTTTTTCTGCATCAACAGCCTTCAGATTCAACTCTTCTTGAACAATTTCTACAGCTTGTTCATCTCCCTGTTCTGTACCTACAAACATGCACAACTCATTAGTTTTTAAATCACAAGACTTTTCAGTCTTGACTGCTTCCTCTCTAATTTCACCAATGGAAACCTCCTCTTTGAACTTTGTTGCTTTGAGTTCTTCCTGTTTCAAGTGTTCATCCATCATCTGCTTAAGCTTCTTCAGTTCCTCTGTTAACTGCATGCTTATTTGTAATTCTCTTTTCTGCTGTAGCCTCTGCCATTTCACTCTCTTCCTCATCAGTAAACCATGTCTCTGGTCTTTCACATCTTCCTGCAACAATTTCATCAATATTTCAAGATGAACTGCTATCTGAGCTTTCTCTTTCTCATACTCTTCCTGAGTCAACTGTTGTCTTATGCCATTTGCCTTGACATATTTCTCCTTCCTTCTTTTGTGGCCTCTTTCTGAACTTCTGCTCTCTCCTTTATGACTTTCAATAGTCATCTCCTTTGCCATAAGTTCCTCACCTATGAGTTGCATGAAGCCTCTGCCACAGCAAACTCTCTTGCTGCCACTTACCTCACCAATCCTTCCCTCCGGATCTGGTCTTTTGGTAATCATTGGTTCTCTGTTGGAACCTTTCGAGCATCCTCTACTGCTCCTGTAGGCTTCTCTCATCTGCAACTTTATTCAACCTCTGTTGAATCTTTAGGTTCTGCCACCCTTGCTCGACTCCTTGATCACTCCACTTTCTGCTACAATATTCGTCAGTTCCAAAAATCACATGCAATTAACTTAACAAAAAAAATACTTGACCCTTCAAAAAGAGTTATTCTGGCTCTGATACCACTTGATGCAGGGCAGACCTACATATACCAGGATGTTTTCCACTCATACACGTAAAGGCAAGCACCCCAAATCAACAACCTCGTTCATAGGCAATCAAAGATCAATATATAATTCAATCACTCCATTTGGGATTCGAGCCATAATTTTACTGCACCCTTAACATCTCCAGCTTTACGCATATGATCCTTCAGGTCTTGCTTCGATGCTAGTGAAGGGAGCCCACGAACATTCACACGATAGTTAGAATGCTTAGAGACTGCACCACGATATTCAGAATGGCAATCAATGAATGAAGACCGCACTAGACCCCAGGAGCTACCTGAACCCTCAAACGATGCCCATCAAAATTATATTCATCACGACCATGAATTGCATCTTCTACATCTCGCGCATTATCTAGACAAGCCGGACTGTCGCTGAATCTAAAAAAAATTCAACGCTGTAATACACAATGATCTCAAGAATTTTGATACACAGTAAAGAATTTTCATACACAGTAATTTTCATACACAGTAATCTAAGTCAACTTATACGATGTGCCATCAACCGGTGTCACAGAATCGTCAGTGCTCTCACTAAAGAGCCTGATACAATCATCAGATGCTCCACTAGCAATAAGACCGCTCCTTGACCAGTGAACTGAGAATATTGTTCGATCATGGTATCCAGAAATGGTGCAAAGATGTTTCCAGGGCCCAGCATTTCCACTTCTCTACGCTGGGTTTATGCTTATATCCCAAACCATCAACGTTGAGTCGTCGCTCTCCTATTCATCTGCACGTCCATTGCTATTCTCTTAAGAGAATGGTGCAATTCCTCTGCGCAACCAGAGTGTTCTTCGGACTGTGATTAAATGAAATTACAGCAAAATGTTTTCAAACAAAAGAAACGAACCCAAAACCGCCCATAACCAGTAAAACATCAAGCATATTAACTCAATACATAACACAACCAGTTATTGAATACATATATCCATATAACAGAAAGTGTTAAGTTTTTTTGAACGCCGAGAGGGAATTTCAAAGGTAATTCTTCTGGCACTGCGCCCCCTCTGAGAGCTTGCTGCCCCTTCTTTATTTACATATAATAATGGATAGGCCTTTTCGGTCCTTATCCGATAGAAAAGAAGGTTTTTATTTTTTATTTTTTACATAATGACTTAAAACATGGAGCTTTATTCCCTATTTTTATCTTAATTTTAACTGAAAAAAGCATAGAAATAATATCCCCTTTTTATTCCATATTTACAAATGAAGATGTTCTAGATGCTCCTAACATCACAATAATATGAAAAAGACATTTATTTATAAAATAATATATCTAGTGCATTCATATAAATTAAATGGATAGTCAATTTTGATCGCTCTATAATAAATATCAAAATACTTACTTTATGATATATTCATATGGCTAAAATTTAAAAAAAAAACCATAAATTAATTAATTAAATTAATTTATTATTATTATTATTACATGACAAGGAATACTATTCTTAATTATAGACATTTACTCCCACTTTACGGTGAGGTTCTTAATTTGTAAATAGATTTTGTTACAATATCATGGACCAATACCATGGCTTATGAATACGACGAGCCCAAACAAACTATAACTTACTCAATATTACACTTGTTCATATGCAATTTTTCCTAGTTAATCAATTTAATGAAAAGTGCACAAAATAACTACCTAATTTATAGATAAATCACATACTAGTAAAAGTATCTTACAATATTATATTAACCTTAAATCATATCATCTACTTAATAATTATTAATTATTCAATTAAAATTCTAAAATCCCCATTCAAAATAAACATCCCTAACACAATAAATATAAATATAATAAAATATATAACCAATTGCTTTTTCATATTATACTATTAAAATTCTATATCATCTATATGAGGCTCGTCTTTAATAAAAGGTGGTCTTACAAAATGAATATCTTAATTAAGAACTTAAACAAATTGAACATTTATGGGATGATTGCGATCCTTTAATATATGGAACACTCATAGGATTATTATCAAGGTTATGAATTTATTAAAGCAACACTCATAGGATTATTATCAAAATTAAGAATTTATTATAAAGCACATATTTATTTGAAGTTTATATTACAACATAAATTAAATAATTAAAATGAATAGTAATAATATAATTTACTCAAATTCGAATATAGGCACATTTGAATAAACGCAAATCATGGAGGAGAAATGATGAATTCACGCGGACAGCTGGAGCTTTCATGAAAGAAAGAGAATGAATGCACGATATCAATGAAAATAAGATTAATGTACGATGTAGCGGTCAATGACAATAAAACTCAAATTCGAATGGGATAGGTACATTGCTGAATAAAGGCAAATCAGTGGGAGGAGAAATGATGAATTCACGCGGACAGCTGGAGCTTTCATGAAAGAAAGAGAATGAATGCACGATATCAATGAAAATAAGATTAATGTACGATGTAGCGGTCAATGACAATAAAATTTTATATTAAAGAAAAACCAAGTACCGTTCTACCTAGTATTTGGAAACATACAACAAAATAAATATTCAAAAATCAACATGGTTGTTGTAAAAAACCCAACACGCCACATGAAAAGTTAAAAACCTAACATAGTTATGATCAATAGCCAACTGTTTACCTAGGACGTAAAATCTATCTCACTGTTTGCCGAAAGGTTTGGAACAAAAACTCACGAAAGTCTTTCGTCCATTCGTTTGGTCAATGAGGAATGCGACATTATTGGTGATTGTGCGTTGTAGTTATTGAATTGAGTTCGGTTCATATGGGGTTGTTGGGCCTCCAAGAATGATCACTGTATCTAGTATCTAGTATGGTTCAAAAGAATCATTCTTATTTTTAATTTACAAATCAATTTTTAAATTTATTGAGAAATTTTAGAATTTGTAATTTTTCCTAAAAATAAAAATGTATAGATTTATAATTTTTTTTAATAGAATTTACTCACATAATTATTTAAATTTGTTCGTAATTATCTAAATTATTATTATATTTTATTTTTACATAGAGTAATTTTAGTAAATGAATAGTAAGTTACATAACCATTAATAACTACTATTGTAGCTTATTAAAATAGACTTTTTGATATAGCCTTGCGTCAATTCCATCATTCTTTTAACTTAGTTAGCTAATCACATTCTTTATACTATAAGCATCACATAATGCAAAGAATCAATATCATAAAAATGACACAAGAAGAAACTACATCATTAGACAATGATATATCCTAGAAACCCCATAGGGTGAAACCAAAAGACATTTAATTTTATTATTTAAAGCTCGTGAAAGTGTTCACCCCTCACTCAATGGTTATAAGAGATTCCATCCCTTGACCATTGTCCTAAAATATTACAAAGAATATGATCTGAAAAAATGCATAATTCGTTATAAGCTATTCTAATCATCAAGACACCATTTACCCACAAACCCTTGAGCGTTGTGTCTTTAGAGCTTGGTTCTTCCCATCGGTGGACTATCCTGCCACTGGAATTCCTTCAATCTGCATAGACCACTAATGTATTGTGTGCCATAATGATAAACATAATCCATCTCTACATATGTCAGAACCTTTTCTTGCAACTACTATTGTCAACAACTTTTGATATCATAATTAGATCAAGTATTAATTAAACAAATTCGTAAATCTATACTAGTGATGCTTCACAATCTATTCATGTGCATTCATGAAATGTAAACAAAATATTGCGACATGCTTCCTTTAACAACATTGCATATGCACTAATTATAAACATATAACCATCAACGCATGTCTATAACTATATAACAGATTAACTATTATTCCCCTCCCATAAGCACACATACTTGCAAGACAAATCACTACAACAGTCCAGACATTGCTTTAAAGGAAACTAACACATCAATTATGATCTTCGTGCATAAGAATGCAATTTCTTTTGGTGCATGCAAATATGTAAACAAAGCTAACACCAATGATGTTCCTATGCTTGCGAATTCATATACTTTCCAAAAGAATACTCCAAAAGAAAGCTTAACATGATATAACACGAAAATACATGTTTCCTTTTCGAGGAAATCTAGCATAATAGGGCATTCAAAAAACATGTTTTCTTTTCAATAAAACTAATGCACTAAAGAATATAGATACATATTTTATTTTCCAAAAGATTAAACCACCACTACGCATATATATATATATATATATATATATATATATATATATATAGAGATAGAGAGAGAGAGAGAGAGAGAGAGAGAGAGAGAGAGAGAGAGGGCACACACACAAACACACATAAAGAAGCCAACACATTATTATGATTTTTTTACATGTAAATTCATGTTCTTTATCAAAAGAATCTTTCCCAATGTAAGCTAACATAACATACTATCATTCCCCACATGCAAATGTATATCTTTTCCAAAAGAAATCTAACACAAATCTTGCATGCATATATGATCTTATTCCAAAAGAAGCTAACATAATAATTGGTGCAGGAGCATCCAGCTCACCGTGACTGGGCAGAAAGAACTCCAACCAGGTTCACAAGCTAGAGGTCGATTGAACTGTCAAATTCTATTGGGAATAATTTTTCTTTTTATTTTATTTTACAAGTCAGCAAAAGTTAGATATCTCTTTTATTTTCCAGTTTAGGATTACTGTAGTTTCAATTGTTAATTAGAAAGTAGTCCATGTAATTAGGGAAAATAACAATCAACTGTTCCTACAAGTGTTGGAATACCAAATGCGTATAGTTATTGATAGAAGTAGAAGTTATGTAACCATATTCTGTAACAGTTAAACTAACTGTCAGCAGCAACTAAAAACAGAGGGCTATAAAGCCAAAACACATGTAACAGAAGAGGGTTCAGTTAAGGAAAGGGAAGTTGAGTAAATTTAGAAATAGAAAAGACCAAGCCTTCAAAACCAGAGAAGTTATTGTCTATCTAAATTATTTGTATAAATCTTTGTTGACATTCATTTACGTTTTCATCATCTAACAAGCTACTGTATCATCATTATTTGTTACATTGTCATGGCTACTCTGTAAACATTATTCACAGTCGAATATAAACCAAATAGATAGAATCTTAATGAATTCAGAAGTCATCAAATTAACAGTCACCTACTTATTTTACGCACGTGGTGGAGCAACATTTCAAATTTACAATGTTCAGTTAACAACGACCGAGAAATACAACCAGTCATGTTCACAAGTTTTCCAACGTTCGAACGTACAGAAGGACAAACGACAACCAAAGCCGAATATGCAGAGGTAACAAAATAACCATACACTTTCCTTATATTAAATTTCATTTCAATTGTCAAGAACAAAAATCTACAGCACTGTTGGTAGAGCCGAGCCACATTCAAGAGGACAGAGACCATTCCAGACCTAACTAGAGCCGAATACGACTGAAGGACAAAAACCCATGCCAAATCAAAAAAACCCTGAGTTAGGGTTTGTATCAGACAAACAACTAGAGGTCACACTGGACTCTCATACATTCTCATACAGAGTCCATAAAATTAAAACTACAGTCGAATAGCATATACAGTGATCAAGTAACCAGACCAGGGGACGGGTCGTCCTCAGAAAACAACAAACGCAGACGGATAATGAGTTTCAGGCCTACCCATAAGACGAGCAATTAACATAGCCAAGCGTAGGAGAATACGCCACCCATGTCGCCCATAACGACCTGCAAGGAGCCGAATACAAGTATTAGTTTATGGTACAGGAAAAACTCAGGGGAAAACAAAACCCTGTAAAAAAATCAACATGTCGAATGAATTTCTTACCTAGAGGAGATAGACAAACACCATAGCTTGGACAGTGAACGAAACTGAGCAACTGTAGAGAAAAGGGACAAGTTGGGTTAGACCCGGAACGAAACGAAGGGCAAAATTGAAGCAAGGAAAGATAGTTATACCTGTTTTGAATCGAGGGCGCGTTCCTGAGAAGCCCCGTGCTTCCAACGAAAACCAGTGCCGCGTCGTGAGAAGGCAGACAACCACAAATAGATACCAAGAAATGGAACTTGGAATAAAAAACCTCAGAGAACCAATAAGGCACACAGTAATCGCGCAATGAAAGCCATATAATAGTGAACAGAGAGATTAAGTTCAGACCACAGCCGAATACAACCAACGGGCATTACAACTACAGCTAGAAGCAAGCAAATTCACGAGAAATGCACACATACAAGGACCAGTGAAGTAGCAGCGTAACTTACCAAGAACCGAGCACGAAACCAGGTGAACAACCTCCACAGTTAAACAAATTTGCTATCAAACGAATGAACAGGACAACCAGAGGTGAAACAAAGGTCTCAGACAGCATCCAGAGCCAACAAAACCACGACATTTCACATATAAGTTTCGTTGGAGAGCCGGAGAAACCACAGCATAAGGCACCCACCATTTCATTGCAGATCTAACAAAACCCTCGACGACAGTAGAACAATAATCCAAGGAAGAATCGAGAGACCACATTAACGTTAGGGTTAAGGTGCATTCCGAGGCAGAGTACTGCCATTTAAGTCCAGCATTTACTACCCTAGCTACCACCAACATACAGAACCACGGGCAAAGATATTACGTCTGCCACGTAATCGATCTGGGTTGTCAAATAAAGCATAAAGTGTTGCCAAGTGGGCTGGGTCCCAGGAGAGTGGTATCAGAGCAGTTTGAGTTGAAGAGGTTTGGGAGAAATGGATATAGGTAGACGAGGACGAGGCCGAGGTGCTCGTAGAATGGTAGATGAGGCATTGCGAGAAGAACTCAGAGTTCTTACTACTCGACTGGAAGCAGTAGAGGCAGGCAGGAGAAGAGATCCAGAATTAGGTGATGTGAGCGAAGAAGAAGTGGAAGTGGCAGCAGATCGGCCTGAAGGTGACTCACTAGAAGTGAAGTTATTGAAGTTTGTATTATTGTCAAACAGCAGACCAAAACCAAAATTACCAACTTACGATGGCAGCTTATCTATCGACGTTGTGTTAGATTGGATTAGCGAGATGGACAAGTATTTTGAATGCGAGGAAGTTAGTGAAGACCGTAGGGTCAAGTTTGCAGCAACAAAGCTGAAAGGACACGCAACCCTGTGGTGGGACAGTGTCCAAAACGAGAGAAAGAGGTTGAACAAACCACCGATAAAAACTTGGACAAGGATGGTAGCTAAATTGAAGGGCAGATTTCTGCCAAGAGATTACCAAATCGCATTGCATAGACAGGTACAGAATTTGAGACAGAGGGGACTGACCGTGAAAGAGTATACAGAGGAATTTTATCAAGTAAATTTGCGCGCTGGGTACACAGAGGATACAACAGAAAGGACAGCCAGATATGTAAATGGGCTGAGGATGGATATTTTGGATGAAATAAGCATTTTGTCTCCCAACAATACTGAGGAGGCATACCAGAGTGCGATCAAAGCAGAGGAGAAACTTAACCGAAGACAGAATGCCCGGAGAGGACGAGGGTCTACCAGAGGAAGAGGCCAGTCCTATGGCAGGGGCCGAACTGCCAGCAACATTCAAGGACTTCGGGAACAGCAGAAAAGGGAGATGGAACGAGAGGTGGCAGATCGTTTCAGCGCGGCAGAGGAAATGGCCGTGGAAGGGGAACTAGTTATCAGTGTTATAGATGCCACAAGTGGGGGCACCGCTCGTTTGAGTGCCCAGAAACAGATTCAACTCGACAACGAGGTGCGTATGTGGCGCAACTAGAGGAAGCAGCAGCACCCCCTCAAGAGGCAGAAAATGCCCCAGAAACAGGAGAAGCTTTAGTGCTGCATAAAGTGTTGTTGAAGCCAGTTAATGAGAGTGTTGAACAGACGCAGCGGAAAGCTCTGTTCAGGACAGTTTGTAAATCGCAGGGTAAGTGCTGTAAAATGATAATCGACAACGGAAGTACAGACAATTTGGTGTCCACCGAGATGGTGGAGAAGTTAGGACTGAAGCATTTGAAACACCGCAATCCGTATCGAGTTTCATGGCTGCAAAAGGGGCACCAGTTACTGGTGGATGAGCACAGTGAAGTTGAATTTCAGATAGGATGGTATAAGGATAAAATCATTTGCGACATTATGCCAATGGACGTATGTCACATCTTGTTGGGCAGACCTTGGCAATATGATAGAAAAGTGACACACGATGGAGTGTTGAACTGTTATAAGTTCGAAAAAGATGGGGTTAGGCATACCCTTGTGCCTATCAGGGAAGAGAAGGAGTTAGCTGAAGTAAATTAAACTAAGGCATTGCTAATGAGCGGAAAACAGTTTTTAAAGCAGGTTGAGAACAGCGAGATAAATTATGCTGTAGTCAAGAAGACAAGGACAGTGCTGTTGCATACAGAAATCACAGATTTACCTATAGAAATACAACAAATGTTGGAAGAATTTACAGATATAGTAGTGGACGACTTGCTAGATAAGTTATGTCCCAAGCGGAGTATTAGTCACCATATCAACTTCATACCTGGAGCCAGCTTACCAAATAAGGCAGCTTATCGAATGAGCCCCAAGGATAATGAAGAAATCAGAAAACAGGTGCAGTAGCTATTGGACAAAGGATTGATTAGGGAGAGTCTGAGCCCATGTGCTATACCAACAGTTCTCGCCCCCAAAAAGGGAGGAGAATGGCGGATGTGCACTGATTCCAGGGCCATCAATAAAATCACTATACGGTACAGATTCCCGTTACCGCGTATGGATGATATGATGGATTGTTTGAGTGGGGCAGCTTACTTCTCTAAAATAGATTTAAAAATCGGATATCACGAGATTTGGATACGTGAGGGAGACGAGTGGAAGACAGCTTTTAAAACCAATGAAGGGCTATATGAATGGCTGGTCATGCCGTACGGGTTGAGCAATGCACCCAGCACATTCATGAGACTCATGAATGAGATGCTAAAGGAGTATATTGGGAAGTTCGTAATTGTTTATTTGGACGACATTGTTATTTTTAGCAAGACACGAGAAGAACACTTCTGGCATGTGCGTAAAGTGTTGGAGAAGCTACAGCAGAACAAATTATTGATAAATTTGAAGAAATGTACGTTTTTACATAGAGAGTTAATTTATCTGGGATTTGTGATAGCGGAGAACGAATTGAAAATGGATCTGGAAAAGGTAACAACAATAATAAATTGGTCGTCGCCGAAGAATTTGTTTGAGGTACGTAGTTTCCATGGATTAGCAAGTTTCTACAGGAAGTTTATTAAAAATTTCAGCGGAATTTGCGCTCCTATGTTTGAGACCATCAAAAAGGCCAACCAACCTTTTCGATGGACAGAAGCAGCAGAAAAAAGTTTTCAGCTATTGAAAAAGAAAATAACAGAAAGACCGATTCTCAGGCTACCAGATTTTCAAAAATTATTTCAAGTACGTTGTGATGCTAGTGGAATAGCAATCGAGGCTGTACTTAGTCAAGAGGATAGACCTGTAGCATTTTTCAGTGAAAAACTGAATCAGAGTAGGCAGAAGTACTCCTCATATGACAAGGAATTTTACGCAGTGGTACAGGCTCTAAGACACTGGAGGCATTATTTGTTGGGGAACGAGTTCAAGCTGTTTTCAGATAATTCTACATTACAATATGTAATGCAGCAACACAAACTTAATCATAAACATGCCAAATGGGTGGAGTACTTGCAGAGTTTTAATTTTGTGCTGAAACATATCAGCGGACAAGCAAATAAGGTGGCCGACGCATTGAGCAGAAAAGCTTTACTTTTACAGGAAAGCACTGTATAGGTTTTGGGTTTTGAACATTTACGGGATCTTTATAAGATAGACACAGATTTCAGAGAAGCCTATGAGGCGTGCCAAAATCCTTTGATAAGGGGAAATAGTCCTTGGTTGGACTACAACATACAGAAGAAATTGCTTTTTAAGGGAGGAAAATTGTGTATCCCCAGCTGTTCTATGAGGGAGAATATCATTCGTGAAAAAGACAGTGGGGGATTGGCTGGAAACTTCAGTATAGACAAGACCTTGGAGCAACTTAGTTACTTTTATTTTTGGCCAAGAATGCGACGAGACGTACAACATTTTGTGGCTAAATGTAAGGTGTGTCAACTAGCGAAGGGACATAGCCAGAACACAGGATTATATACGCCATTGCCTATTCTAGGCAGACCTTGGGATTCAGTGAGTTTAGATTTTGTTTTGGGACTGCCAAAAACACAGAAAGGTTATGATTCGGTGATGGTAGTGGTGGATCGTTTCTCAAAAATGGCACATTTTGTACCTTGTCGGAAAACTAGTGACGCCACTCACGTGGCCCACTTGTTTTTTAATGAGATTCTCAGATTACACGAGTTGCCAACAACCATCCTATCAGACAGAGACATGAAGTTCACGGGACATTTTTCGCGTAACTTATGGAAAAAAATGAACACCCAATTAAGCTACAGTTCTACTTATCACCCGCAAACCGACGGGCAGACAGAGGTTGTGAACAGAAGTCTGGGAAATTCGTTATGCAGCTTATTCGGGGAGAATTCTCGAATGTGGGACCGAGTGCTAGGGCAAGCAGAGTTTGCTTACAATGATTCACCGAATCGTAGCACATGTCTCAGTCCCTTTCAGATCCTATATGGCATGCACCCTCGTGGAGTGCATGAACTTCGGGATCTTGGTTTACAGGAACGACGGAGTGCAGACGGAGAATATTTTGCAAATGCAATGAGGGATTTACACGAATAGGTGAGGGAAAAATTACAAGACAGCAGCTCGAAGTATAAGGAACATGCAGATTTAAGAAGAGAAGTTCATTTTGAGGTAGGGGATGAAGTTCTGGTACACTTACTTAAGGAGCGTTTCCCTAAAGGTACGTAAAATAAACTGAAGTACAAGAAGACAGGGCCTTGTAAGATCTTGCGAAAGTTTTCAGCGAATGCCTACGAAATACAACTACCACCTGGAGTAGGCATATCACCTATCTTCAATGTGGCAGATCTGTTTCCGTATATAGGCGATCTGTTGGAAGAAAAGAAGGATGAACCTGGACAATCCACGTGGAACACCTAGGAAGACGGAGAAAGTTGGAAAAGACAAATGCCTTATGTCCAACCTCCTGAGATCGAAGGCATCCTCAAAACTCAGGTAGTTAGGCGTACTCGGCGGAATTTTTTTTTTTAGTACCTGGTCAAGTGGAAGAACCGTCCGATTGAGGACAGCTCATGGCTTGACACCAGGCAGATTGAACGAACAGGAACATCGGTCGAGGAGCTCATGAACCGGAGTCATGATCTTTTCTCACCCCGGGAGCCTGATGCAGGAGCATCTAGCTCACTGTGACTGGGCAGAAAGAACTCCAACCAGGTTCACAAGCTAGAGGTCGATTGAACTGTCAAATTCTATTGGGAATAATTTTTCTTTTTATTTTATTTTACAAGTCAGCAAAAGTTAGATATCTCTTTTATTTTCCAGTTTAGGATTACTGTAGTTTCAATTGTTAATTAGAAAGTAGTCCATGTAATTAGGGAAAATAACAATCAACTGTTCCTACAAGTCTTGGAATACCAAATGAGTATAGTTATTGATAGAAGTAGAAGTTATGTAACCATATTCTGTAACAGTTAAACTAACTGTCAGCAGCAACTGAAAACAGAGGGCTATAAAGCCAAAACACATGTAACAGAATAGGGTTCAGTTTAGGAAAGGGAAGTTGAGTAAATTCAGAAATAGAAAAGACCAAGCATTCAAAACCAGAGAAGTTATTCTCCATCTAAATTATTTGTATAAATCTTTGTTGACATTCATTTACGTTTTCATCATCTAACGAGCTACTGTATCATCATTATTTGTTACATTGTCATGGCTACTCTGTAAACATTATTCACAGTCGAATATAAACCAAACAGATAGAATCTTAATGAATTCAGAAGTCATCAAATTAACAGTCACCTACTTATTTTACGCACGTGGTGGAGCAACATTTCAAATTTACAATGTTCAGTTAACAACGACCGAGAAATACAACTAGTCACGTTCACAAATTTTCCAACTTTCGAACGTACAGAAGGACAAACGACAACCAAAGCCGAATATGCAGAGGTAACAAAATAACCATACACTTTCCTTATATTAAGTTTCATTTCAATTGTCAAGAACAAAAATCTACAGCACTGTTGGTAGAGCCGAGCCACATTCCAGAGGACAGAGACCATTCCAGACCTAACTACAGCCGAATATGACTGAAGGACGAAAACCCATGCCAAATCAAAAAAACCTTGAGTTAGGGTTTGTATCAGACAACCAACCGGAGGTCACACTGGACTCTCATACATTCTCATACAGAGTCGATAAAATTAAAACTACAGTTGAATAGCATATACAGTGATCAAGTAACCAGACCAGGGGACGGGTCGTCCTCAGAAAACAACAAACACAGACGGATAACGAGTTTCAGGCCTACCTAGAAGACGAGCAATTAACATAGCCAAGCATAGGGGAATACGCCACCCAGGTCGCCCATAAGGACCTGCAAGGAGCCGAACATAAGTATTAGTGTATGGTACAGGAAAAACTCAGGGGAAAACAAAACCCTGTAAAAAAATCAACCTGTCGAATGAATTTCTTACTTGGAGGATGCGGACAGACACCATAGCTTGGACAGCGAATGAAACTGAGCAACTGTAGAGAAAAGGGACAAGTTGGGTTAGACCGAGAACGAAACGAAGGGCAAAATTGAAGCAAGGAAAGATAGTTATACCTGTGTTGAATCGAGGGTGCGTTCCTGAGAAGCCCTGTGCTTCCAACGAAAACCAGTGCTGCGTCTTGAGAAGGCAGACAACCACAAATAGATACCAAGAAAAGGAACTTGGAACAAAAAACCTCAGAGAACCAGTAAGGCACACAATAATCACGAAATGAAAGCCATATAACAATGAATAGATAGATTGAGTTCAGACTACAGCCGAATACAACCAACGGGCGTTACAACTACAGCTAGAAGCAAGCAAATTCACGAGAAATGCACACATACAAGGACCAGTGAAGTAGCAGCGTAACTTACCAAGAACCGAGCACAAAACCAGGCGAACAACCTCCACAGTTAAACAAATTTGCTATCAAACGAATGAACAGGACAACCAGGGGTGAAACGAAGGTCTCATACAGCATCCAGAGCCAACAAAACCACGGCATTTCACATATAAGTTTCATTGCAGAGCCGGAGAAACCACAGCATAAGGCACCCACCATTTCATTGCAGAGCTAACAAAACCCTCGACGGCAGCAGAACAATAATCCAAGGAAGAATCGAGAGACCACATTAACATTAGGGTTAAGGTGCATTCCGAGGCAGAGTACTGCCATTTAAGTCCAGCATTTACTACCCCAGCTACCACCAACATACAGAACCGCGGGCAAAGATATTACGTCCGCCACGTAATTGATCCAGGTTGTCAAATAAAGCATAAAGTGTTGCCAAGTGGGCTGGGTGCCATCAATAATTATGATAATATAAAAAAATAACCACATATAATTTTTCTAAAGAAATATAGCTCAATAGTTCTTCTATCCATGCAAAAGACATATCTCTATAACACAACGACTATTCTTTGTGCATGCAAAATCTTATAATAGTAGTTATTTTTTAATGTATGCAACACATATTTCTTTCTCTACAATTCTACCATCATTTCCTATTCTTTTCATGTAAACAAATACATACTTCTTTTTCAAAAGGAAGTTAATATATCAGTTAATGCCTCTATGGATAAAGGTTCTTATTCTTTTTCACAATATAGCCTTATGTGCATAAAGAGGTTTACCACAATCAACTAATCTTTGAGTATGTAAATACATGTTTCTTTTTCCACAGATTTAGGAAAATAGTTATACTTTGGTTGTGCAAGGTTCACATGTCACCTTTTACAAGAAAAATGACTTAGATAATTTAATTCTTTTGTACACAAAATCCATCAAAAATTTCTAAGAAATGCACAAGAAATCTTTTCAAGAAAATATATATATTTAATCTAGGCTCATGCACACAAGAATCATGGAAGCTTTTCAATAATTTTAATATAGCTTAAAGAATGCAAACACATGTTTTTGTTTCCAAGAGGAACTAACTAAATCTTGCATGGAAAAACATATTTATTTCTCATAAGATACAACAACCATTCTTTTGTGCATACATATACACATATTCTTTCCATGAACACTAACCAATTAACTGTCCTTTTCATGCTTGCAAGAACACATATTTAATTTTCAATAACTAATTTATTTCTTCTTGTGCATGCAAAATCAAATATAATAGATATTATTCTCATGCACATAAGCACATATTCTCTTTAAGAGTCTGATTTTTCTCTTTAGGAATCTAACGTGTATGCATCATGTGAATACCTCCAATAATCTTTTGAATGAAACTACTTAGTCTCTTTGTCTTTTCATAAAAAAATGTTTACATGCATTCTTAATCTTCTTGTATGCATGGTTCATGTATTATTTCCAAGAATTCAAATACAAAGTAGTTATTTTTCTTGCATGTATACTTATATTTTTCTTTTTCAAGAAACTGAGACAATACTATTTTTTCTGCATGCAAATATGTCCATGAAAAATAATATAATAGTCTCATCAATGTATATGAATATTTTTTTCTAAAATAAATTTAGTATAATAGATATGAATCAAATTTAGTATAATGAATATGAATCTCATGCATGTGAAAACTCTTTGCTAAAACAATTCTAATATAATATATATTAAAACTATTAATCTCATTCATCTGAAAATTATTTTCTAGGGGAAATCTAATATAATAGATATTAAATCTATTAATCTCATGGGTAACCAAATTCTTTTCTAGCAGACTAACATAATACCCATTATTTTGTGCATACACATTATTTCGAGACAAAATAAACACACCTTCTTTTTCTTCTAGGAAATCACAAAATAAATACTTATTCTTTTCAAGAACTGATCTTGGTTACTTATGTATTCAAAGGTCCTTCTTCTCTAAAGAGAGACTTCAACATAATGACTCATTTCCATTGCCTCCAATTACATATATCACAAACCCATCATTAACGTGTCCAAAATCAAATTTTCGCTCATACAAATATAGTTCAATGAACATAGTGAGAGAGAGTGCTTTGTTAGTATAGCACCCCTCCTCAAAATGTCCCTACTCTTCAAGAAATGAAAATATAGCCTTCAATAGGAATTAATTGTGAGCAAGGAAATATAATTGAAGGTGAATTTAATTTTGGAACATATTCTTGAATGGTTAATTTTATAATATACTAGTAATATTTTTATTAATTTTATACATACTCCCCTTCTTAAAGATAAAATCATCCTAGGTGTTCATCTCTCGTCCTGATTTTAACTTTTAAACATAATATAATAATCTAACAAACAAAAGGGGATCCTTCCTCTTCCAAATGAACAACTTTCATTTCCAATAAAAACCATTAAATAAAACAATAATGTTTTATCAATATCCATAAGCATTTACAAATGTAAAAATATGCAAGTTCTACTTTCCATCACTTAATTATTATTCAAGTTCATAAAAACAGAGCATAATTGCTATACAAACTTATGATTACTTACCAGTTACTTTAATAAGTCATGGTCACTTTTTTGCAAACACTTTTAGGTTAGTTTGATAGCCCATCAACATTACATGGAAAGCATCGTGTAATGTGTGACTAACAAATCCGACATAATCATGTTAGTCACAACATTTTCAATAAAATGAAAAACATTTAACTACCAATCAACTATGCAATTTCAAGTGATATTTTTATCACATACATCGACAAGTACTCAGAGAGCACCAACCCTATTATTATAAAAATAATAAATAACTACACCACATGCACATTGTCTTAGCTCTCGCTAAAGACATCCACACAATACTTCTAAAAGTACTCAAAGAGCACCTAGCTCTCTAATAATCAAAATAATCATTAATTGTATCAATTGTGAATTGTCTTAGCCCCTACTAAAAGCATTCATAATATTCATAATACAATAAAAGGATTTACACTTCTAGTAATTCCTTTCCGAACACTAGGCTCCTTTCCTATTAATACGTAGATAAACTTCTTACATAATTGTATAGAAAATTCATTTTTAACACAACACATAATTGATTAGTTAATTTTTTCTGATATGAGAACCACAATGGAAAAATAATGCTCCTCCCAACCAATGGGAAATAATTCTCACTTCGAGATCAAGCTATTTTCACATCCAGACAATTCTCTGACAGAGACCATACCAGGTTCATTCTGGAATTTCATTGGCCAACCAAATCAAGAATTCCAATGACTACAGAGGGTTCAATACAAGATTGTTCTTGACAACTTCATTCTTATTCCTATGACAGTGTCCCATCTATGAGAAATTTTGGGTCTCCTTCAAGAGGGTCCAAAATATACAAAATTTCCTCAGGCATTTTCCCCTCTTCACCAACTAGGGAAACTCTTTTCCCTCATTGAGATTATCTATATTTAGGGAGAGGAAATTCAGGCAGAAAAGCAACCCCAACCCCTCTAGGAAAATAACCATCATCAACCTACGACCTTTTATTATTTCACAACCGTTCACAACTATATGGCATGTGAAATTATCTTTTAGTGCTCTTTCCCACAATAATTTACATAACGAATCATATTCATATTATCATTAAAACAAAAGAAACATTTATGTACATATTCATTCATACTTCCCCCTTGGCATGGGTCCACACTTTCTAGATTCACAGGAAACATAACTGAAATATAGGTAGTATACATTATGACCTTCCAATTAACACAATCATGCATATCATAACATTATATGTTATCATTTCAGGTTACAATTCAAATTGCACCATTTTATCTTCACATATTCTCATATTTCCATTAAGATATCCCTACTTATTTCCATCAGCAACATTAGTCATAATTGTTTTTAATAAAATCATACATTCTACAAAATATTGGTATACATAAGAAATTTTATCAATACATTAGAATGTATTTTGCATATCAATGTTCTCAATAATTCAACATATAGAAAGGTATTGATCCTATTACTTTTCATAAATCACTTGTTTACAACTTGTAATAAGTTTTAATCAAAACCAATCCATGCTTAAAAGTTCTAATACTATTCATGCAACACTAACTTACCAATGCTATCAACCATATTAATGCATCCATGACAAGACTCAATCAACAATTAGCTATTATAGTCAAGTCTCACTTTTCAACTCATTGTTTATTTTTATCATCTAAGGCATTCAACTCATTGTTTATTTTTAACATCTAAGGCAGTTCTTTCAATGTCCTTTTAAAACACTCTATTGTCCTCTTTAAAGTAAACTATCCATCTTATACATTCATTCATTGTGACATACATGAGTCATTCTTGTACAGTTAGTGTATTGTAACTTTAGTCATGTTCAATAAATGTATCATTAATCCTATCATATACGCAAAGGTGGTAGTCAAATTTTACGTTTTCTAGTGAGTGCTTAGGATTGTTCATAGGTTCAACAAAGTTTTATTTATTTTTTTATCCTTATCATAATTCAAATGTCATGAGCACAATTTATAATAGACTTTATTACTTGCTACTCTTCAATGCAATTATAAACTAAAACCATGCATTTCATGCCAAAATTATTCCACTGCATATACCATTATGTAGTTTGTTAGAATCATACCTGATTTGATTCCCACTAGCTTCATATCTCTACTTCTTTTCAACTTTTTGATTCCCGAAAGGCATTAATGCTGCAACTTTCCACTCTTATACCACTTGTAACATTCCTTGGTAACCTCGCACGAAAATTCATGGAGGTAGAATTTTTTTACAGAATTTACCAATGAGTGTGTATTCAAATTAAGAGGTAACTATCCAAATTACTTTTCCAAATTTATCATTAACTATTAGATAGAATCTTCATCATTACATAGAGTACCTTTAGTGAAGGAATAGTAAGTTACATAACCACTAACCACTATTGTTGTAGCATAATAACATAAAATTTATGATGTAACCTTAGAAGAATTCCATGATTATTTTAACTTAGTTAGTTATTCACATTCTTGATAATATAAAAATCACACAATGTAAGGAATAAACATCATAAAAATGGCACAACAAACAGCCACATCATTAGACATTGATATACCTGGGAAACCCTAAAGGGTGAAAACCAGAAAACATTTAATTTTATTATTAAACATTCATGAGGGAGTTCACCCCTCACTCAGTGGTTATAAGGGAGTCGATCCCTTAACCATTTTCATAACAGATTAAAAAGAATATCATCTAGAAAACAACATAACTCATTATAAGCTATTGCAATCATCATGACATCATTTACCCACAAACCCTTGAGCATGGTGTCTTTAGGGCCTAGTTCTTTCCATCAATGGATTATCCTGGAACTGATTTTCCTTTAATCTCCATAGACTACTAACTTATTTCCTATCATAATGATAAACATAATCCATCTTTGTATACATTGCAACTTCTGCTTGCAACTCCTATTGTCAACAACCTTTGATATCATTAATAGATCAATTATTAATCAAACCAATTAATAAATCTATACCACTGATTCTTCACCATCTATTCATGTAAATTCATGAAATGTAAAAAAAATATCGTGACATTTTTCCTGTAAGAACACTTCATATTCACTAATTATAAAAATTTAACCATCAACAAATGTCTATAAATAAATACCACATTAAATATTATTCTCCTTGTACAAGCACACATTCTTGCAAGGAAAATCACTACAACTTTCCAAACATTCCTTTAAGGGAAACTAACACAACAAGTATGATCTTCATGCATGCGGATTACATAAACTTTAACAAAAGAACTAGCCCACCAGTTATTACTTTTGGTTCATGCAAATACGCAACGAAAGCTGACACCACCAATATTTTTCCTATGCATGCAAATGCGTGTACTTTCCAAAATAATCTTCCCAAAAGAAAGCTTAACACAATTGACCATGAAAATACATATTTATTGCTCGAGGAAATATAACATAATAGGGCATGCAAAAAAATGTTTCATTTTCTAGAAAAGTAATCCAATAAAGCATACAGATACATGTCTTATTTTCCAAAGATTAAATCACCACCACCGATATATATATTCTAAATAAACCAAGACATTACTATGATTTTTCTGCGTGTAAATTCATCTTCTTTCTGGAAAGAATATTTTCCAGTGTATGCTAACAAAACAATATATCATTTTCCTCATGCAAATGTATATTATTACGAAAGAAATCTAACACAAATTTTACATGCATATATATGATCTTATTCCAAAATAAACTAACATAATAGTTATGATAGCATAATAAATAATCATAATCACATATAATTTTTCTAAAGAAATATAGCTCAATAATTCTTATATCCATGCAAAGGACATATATTTATAATGCAATGACAATTTTTTGTGCATGCAAGGTCTTATAATAATAGGTCTTCTTTAATGTATGCAACAAATATTTCTTTCTTTAGAATTATACAATCATTAGTTATTCATTTCATGTAAACAAATACATACTTATTTTTCAAAAGGAAGTTAATATAACAGTTAATGTCTCTATGCATAAATATTCTTATTCTTTTCATGGTAATTATAGTTTTATATGCATAAAGAAATTTACCACAATCAACTAATCTTTGAGTTTGTAAATACACGTTTCTCTTTCCAAAGATCTAGGAAAATAGTTATTATTTGGTTGTGAAACGTTCACATGTAACCTTTTACGAGAAAAATTACTTAGATAATTTAATCCTCTTTTACACAAAAGCCATGAAAACTTTCCAAGAAATGCCCAAGAAATATTTTCAAGAAAATAAATATATTTAATCTAGGCTCATGCACACAAGAATCGTGGAAGCTTTCCAATAATTTTAATATAATTTTAAAATGCAAAAACATGTTTTTTTCCAAGAGGAACTAACTAAATATTGCATGAAAACACATATTTCTTTCTCAAGAAATAGAATAACCATACTTTTGTGCATACATATACACATATTTCATTTTCAATAACTAATTTACTTCTTCTTATGCATGTAAAATCACATATAATAGATATTATTCTTATGCATATAAGAACATACTCTCTTTAAGAGTCTAATTTTTCTCTTTAGGAATCTAATGTGTAGGCATCATGCGAATACCTCCAATAATTTTTTAAATCAAACAACTTAGTCACTTTGTCATTTCGTAAACAATGTTTACATGCATTTCTTTTACATGGATTCTTAATCTTATTGTATGAATGGTTCATGTATTCATTTCAATAACTCAAATACATATTAGCTATTTTTCTTGCATGTAAACTTATATTTTTCGTTTTCAAGAAATTGGGACAATATTATTCTTTTATGCATGCAAATATCTCCATGAAAAATAATATAATAATCTCATACATGTTTATGAATATTTTTTTCTAAAAGAAATTTAGTATAATAGATATGAATCTCATTCATGTGCAAATTATTTTCTAATCTAATTCCAATATAATAGATATTAAATCTATTAATCTCATGCATATGCAAATTCTTTTCTAAGGGAAATCTAATATAATAGA
The DNA here is from genome assembly GCA_000404065.3 of Pinus taeda. Lineage (NCBI taxonomy): Eukaryota > Viridiplantae > Streptophyta > Pinopsida > Pinales > Pinaceae > Pinus > Pinus taeda. The sequence continues at coordinate 48,029 of APFE031476008.1, read as the reverse complement.
TATTAAATCTATTAATCTCATGGGTAGAAAAATTCTTTTCTAGCAGACTAACATAGTACGTATTATTTTGTGCACACACATTTTTTCCAAATAAACTAAACACACCTTATTTTTCTTCTTGGAATTAACAAAAACAAATACTTATTCTTTTCAAGAAATGATCTTGGTTACTTATCTTTTCAACGTCACTTCTCCTCTAAAGATAGACTTCAACACAATGTCTCGTTTCCATTGCCTCCAATTACATATATCACAAAGGAATCATTAACATGTCCACAACCAAATTTTCACTCATGCAAATATAGTTCAATGAATACAGTGAGAGAGAGTGGCTTGTTATTTTAGCATCCCCCCTCGAAATTTCCCTGCTCTCTAAAATTTGTAAATAAAACCCTCATGAGGACTTAACTATGACGAAGGAAACATAACTGAAAGTGAATTTAGTTTTGGAAAAAATTATTGAATGGTTAATTATATCATATACAAGTAATATTTATATTAATTGCATGTGTAATTATGTGGTTCATGGGGTATTACATACTCCCCCTCTTAAAGATAACATTTTCCTCGGTGTTCATCTCTCATTGTGACTTTAACTTTTAAACATAATATAACAATCTAACAACCAAAAGGGGATCATTCCTCTTGCAAATGAACAACTTTCATTTCCAATAAATAACATTAATTAAAACAATAATGTTTTATCAATATGCATAAGAATTACAACTACAAAAACATGAAATTTCTACTTTCCATCACTTAACTATTAATCAAATTCATAAAAATAAATTAGAATCCCTATACGAACTTATCATTACTTACTAATTACTCTAGGAAGGCATGGTCACCTTTACAGAGGCACTTTAATAATAATTTGATAGCACATCAACATTACATCGAAAACATTGTGTAATGTATGAATAACAAATCCAACATAATCAAGTCAGTCACAACATTTTCAATCAAATGAAATACATTTAACTACTAATCAACTATGCAATGTCAAGTGATATTTTTACTTAGAGAGAACCAACCCTATAATTATCAAAATGATAAATGATTGGCTTAGCTCCCACTAAATACATCCACATAGAACTTCTAAAAGTACTCAAAGAGAACCTAGCTCTCTAATCATCAAAATGATCATTAATTGTATCAATTGTAAATTATATCATCCCCCACTAAAAAAATGCACAAGATTTGTAATACAATAAAAGAATTTACACTTCCATTAATTCCTCTCCAAACAATAGGATCATTTCCTATCAATATGAAGATAAAATTAATACTCAATTGTATACAAAATTCATTTTTAACACATCACATAATTGATTAGTTAATGTTTTCTGTGATGAAAACGACAATGGAAAAATAATTTTCCTCCCAACCAGTGTGAACTGATTCCCTCAGCCAGATGAAGCCATTTTCACATGCACATAATTCTCTGACAGAGACCATACCAGTCCATTCTAGAGTTTCACTGGCCAACCAACTCAAGAATTCCAATGACCACAGAGGGTCCAATTCAAGATTCTTCTTGACAGTTTCATGCATATTCCTTTGACAGTGCCACATGTATGAGACATTTTGGGTCTCCTTCAAGAGGCTTCCAAATATAATAAATTGCAGCAGGATATTTACCCTCTTCTCCATCTTGGAAACCTCTTTTCCCTTACTCAGATCATCTATCTCTAGGGAGTGAAAATTCAGATAGGAAATCAACCTCAACCCCTCTAGGTAGGTAACCACCATCAACCTACATCCTCATATCCTTTGATAATTATCCTCAACTATATTGCATGTGAAATTATCTTTTAACACTCTTTCCCACCATAATTTTCATAACGAATCATATGCATCATTTTTTCTTCATAGGTTCTAATGTTTCCATTAAGCTACCCTTGTTGAATTCCATCAACAATATTAGTCATAATTGTTTTTAATAAAACAATGCATTCTACAAAATATTGGTATACATAAGACATTTTATCAATATATTAGAACTTATTTTTCATCCATCAATGTTTTCAATAATTCAACATGTATAAAGGTATTGATCTTGTTACTTTTCATAAACCACTTGTTTACAACATGTAATAATTCTTAATCAAAACCAATTCATGCATATAAGTTTTAATACTTAGTTATGAAACACTAACTTATCAATACTATCAACCATCTTAATGTAGCCATGAAAAGTCTCAATCAACAACTAGTTATTACAGTCAAGTCTCACTGTTCAACTCATTATTTATTTTTAACATCTAAATGGGTTCTTCAATGTCCTTTTCAAGCACTTTATTGTCCTCTTCAATTTAAATTCCCCATCTTATATATTCATTCGTTATCACATACATGCATTCATTCTTGTACAATTAGTGCATTGTAACTTTATTCATGTTCAATAACTGTAGCACTAATCCTATCATATATGCAAAGGTTGGTAGTCAATTTTTACTTTCGCTAGTGAGTGCTTGGGATTGTTCATAGGTTCAACAGATTTTTTTTATTTCTTTTTTTTAGACTTTATTACTTGCTACTCTTCAATGCAATTATAAACATGCATCATGCATTTCATGCCAAAATTAGTCTACGGCATATATCATTTTCTAGTTTGTTAGAATCATAACTGAGTTGATGCCCACTAGCTTCATACCACTACATATTTTCCACTTAATGATTCCCAAAGGGTGCTAATCCTACAATTTTCTGCTCTTATACCGCTTGTAACATCCCCTGGTAACCTTGCATGAAAATGCACGGAGGTAGAATTTTTTTACAAAATTTACCAACAGGTGGCTATTCAAATTAATAGGTAAATATCCCAATTACTTTTCCAAATTCATCATTACATATTAATTAGAATCTTCATCATTACATAGAGTATATTTAGTAATGACATAGAGTATATTTAACAACGAAATAGTAAGTTACATAATTTGAACGGGGATATTTTCACCTATAACTTTCTTTAAGCATGAAATATGGAAAACCGGGGGCACTCGGGAAGATGCAGGAAGCTCCAATTTGTATGCCATAGTACCAATCTTTCGAAGCACCTTGTAAGGACCATAGTACTTTGGTGATAATTTATTATCCTTCTTAGCTTTATTGAGGGAGATTTGTTTCTATGGTTGTACTTGTAAAAATACCCAGTCGCCTATATCAAAACTTGTTTTGTTGTGATGTTGATCTGCATGTTGTTTCATTTGATTTTGTGTGAAAGTGAGGTTATCATTTTTTATTCTTGATATGTCCTTCTATATTGAGAGTTTGAAAAGTGGTAATTCCTACCAATGCATTACAAGAAATGGTTGGATTCATTTCTTCTTTCTCTAGGGTTGGTTCCTAGTGCATATCCTCTTCTTTTGATGTTTCTTTATCCTTTTCTTCCTCCTCTTCACAATCAATGTAAAGTAATTTATTATCAGCACACTTATGACCTTTAGTCTATTTTCCATCACAACTGTAACAAAGGCCATTTTCTCCTTTTTCTTTAGATTTTTGTGGTGTCAACCTTGTACATTATGCAAGGCTAGGAGAAACAACACTTCCATCTTTATAATTGTGAGTGGTAGGCTTTCTTGTTACCATATTTTGCTTTCAATGTTTCTTTCCAGCCTAAATGTCTTCTCTAATGAATCAAGTTCCCAAATATGAACCTCATGTTGAATGTTATCATTCAAATTCCCTATGAAGACATCAATCCCCTGCTTCTCTGGAATATCGTTTACCCTTATATTCAATTTTTGGAAGTGCTCAATGTGCTCTACCATTGAACCCTTTTGTTTAAGATTTATCAATTTGCTAAAGAAGGTGTTTCTTTTTGTATCCTCATAATGTGCTATCATTTCCTCCATGAAAATTGACCAAGTGACAAGTGATTTAGGAAAAAAATACCATTTATACCATAAAAATTGATTGAGTTCCAAATATAAAGATGTAATACGTACCTTTTGTAACAGCTGCACATCATGTAGACCAAAACATTTCTTCATCTATAGTATCCATGTTATGGGATCCTTGCCATCAAACATCCTCATATGGATCTTTAGAATATGGTGGGTCTTCAATCCAATGTTAGATTTTAAGAAATCATCATTAACATTTATTTTTTTCTCAAATCTTCCATGTCTTTGTTCAAAATTTTCATGTCTTTCTTCCAATCTTCTTCCATAGCATCAATATTAGCCTCCATGGAACACATAAAAGTATTTACATTAGCTTTGATCACATTCTTCAAATCATCCGTCCAATTTTTCTTACTAGGTGTTTCTATTTTCTTTATTCGAGTAATTATTTTTCTTTCTTTTAGGATCTCAATATTTAAATGACTGTAACTCTGTAATTTCACATCTTCAAGTTCTAAAATTTTGGCCAGTGGTAGCCCTCCGAGTCCTCTTTCTAACCCCACCAGTCTAAGCAATATTAGATTCTTCAATAAAGATTTATGCCAAATCTCCTACGATGGCTTGCTTATAGATGATTTTAGTAGATCGAACTTGTATGACTTTCCATGTCTCACGTTTTCGACCTTCAGACCTGAAAAAAATTAAAAAAAAAGCACATTTTGTCCTATTTCTTTAATTTCTTATGAAATTTCAATCTAATGCTCAAAGAGAAGGTTATGACAATTTTCCCAAGGTTATGACATGTTTGGAATGTAATTTGGGATTTTACAAAAACCCTAGATGTCTTTGATCATATATATGCAAATATAGTGAAACAGGCTGTGAAATTCGGGCCCGAGCTTCACCAAGATTCAAGATCAAATGGGTTTTAATTTCAGAGTCTAACCCCTCGTTGAAAAAAATTACAGTAGAAATTCCATGATCACCTCTTTGAGATGGAATTCTTAAAATATAGTGAGATAAGATCTGAAATTTGCAGCCGAGGTTCAAAACGATTTCGGCTAAACTAGTTTTTTTTTTTTTAGCTTCTCAAATGTCGTAGAGAAACTGTTATAGTGAAAATTCCATGATGGCCTATTTGCAGTAGTAAAACCCTAGAATCCAAAGCTATGATACTAAATGTTATGAAACCATCTCACAAAAGCATAGAAAAGATACATCAATGACTTAAAATTCAGCCTCTTCAAGGGGGAAACCTTCTTTACATTACAAAAAATGAACAAATATTGGATGATACAAAAGACAAGACCCTCTCTCTATATATGGTAGTCTAAGGGGTCATAATATAATCAGAGTCGGTATAACAATAATAATGTAAGGGCACAAAATAACAATAATGGACTTCTATGGGGCACAATAATAACAATATGGGGACTACATGGGCACAACAATATAATAAGGGGGTTACACTAATATCAGTAAGGGGTTACACTAGTAGTATAGGGACCTAACCTAACAACTATTATTGTAGCATATTAACATAAACCTTATGATGTACCCTTACAAAAATTCCATAATTTTTTAAACTAAGTTAGGTAATCACATTCTTGATAATACAAAAATAACATAATGCAAGGAATCGATGTCATAAAAATGGCACAACAAAAAACTACATTATTAGACATCGATATACCCTAGAAACCACATATGGTGAAAACGAGAAAATGTTTAGTTTTATTATTAAATTCTCATGAGATTTTTCACCCCTCACTCAATGGTGAGTCAACCCCTTAGCCATTTTCATAAAATATTACAAAGAATATCGTATCAAAAACAACATTACTCATTATAAGTTATTTCAATCATCATCACATCATTTACCCACAGAGCGTTGAGCATGGTGTCTTAGGGCCTAGTTTTTTCCATCAATGGATTATCCCGGAGCTAACTTTCCTTCAATCTCCATAGACCGCTAACTTATTTCCTATCATAATGATAAACATAATCCATTTTTTCATATTTCGCAACTTTCACATGCAACTACTATTGTGGTGGTGTCGCAACTTTCACATGCAACTACTATTGTCAATAACCATTGATATCATGATTAGATCAAGTATTAATCAAACCAATTAATAAATCTATAGTAGTGATTCTTCACTATCTATTCATGTATGTTCATGAAATGTAAAAAAAATATCGCGACATGTTTCTTGTAAGAACACAACATATGCACTAATTATAAGCATATAATCCTCAACGAATGTCTATATATAAATACCACATTAAATATTATTTCCCTTGTACAAGAGCACATTCTTATAAGACAAATCATTACAAGTTTCCAAACATTCCTTTAAAGGAAACTAACACAACACTTATGATCTTCATGCATGTGAATTACATAAACTTTATCAAAAGAACTAGCCCTCGAGCTATTACTTCTAGTGCATGCAAATATGTAATGAATGCTAACACCACGAATATTGTTCTTATGCATGCAAATTCATATACTTTCAAAAGGTTTTTCCCAAAAGAAAGCTTAACACAATAAATCATGCAAATACATCTTTCATGCTCAAGGAAATATAACACAATAGGGCATGCAAAAGCATGCCTCCTTTTCTAGAAAGCTAATCCAATAAAGCATAGAGATACATGCATTTTTTCCCAAACATTAAACCACCACATTACTATGATTTTTGTGCATGTAAATTCATTTTCTTTCTCAAAAGAATTTTTCCAATGTAGTCTAACACAACATGCTATAATTTCCTGCATACAAATGTGCATTCTTTCTCAAATAAATCTAACACAAATCTTTCATGCATATACATTATCTTATTGCAAAAGGAACTAACATAATAGTTATGATAGCATAAAAAATAATCACATATAATTTTTCTAAAGAAATATAGCTCAATAATTCTTCTATCCATGGAAAGGACATATATTTATAACATAGTGACTATTCTTTGTGCATGCAAGATCATATAATAATAGCCCTTCTTTAATGTATGCAACAAATATTTCTTTCTCTAGAATTCTACCATCATTAGTGATTCCTTTCATGTAAACAAATACATACTTATTTTTCCAAATGAAGTTAACATAACAATTAATGTCTCTATGCATAAAGACTCTTATTGTTTTTCAAAGTAGTTATAGTTTTATATGCATAAAGAAATTTACCACACTCAACTAATCTTTGAGTACATAAATACATGTTTCTTTTTCCAAAGATCTATCAAAATAGTTATTGTTTGGCTATGCAAGGTTCACATGTAACCTTTTACAAGAAAAATGACTTAGATAATTTAATTCTCTTGTACACAAAAGTAATGAAAACTTTCCAAGAAATTCACAAGAAATCTTTTCAAGAGAATAAATATATTTAATCTAGGCTCATGGACACAAGAATCTTGGAATCTTTCCAATAATTTTAATATAGTATAAAAAATGCAAACACATGTTTTTGTTTCCAAGGGGAGCTATCAAGAAACACAACAACCATACTTTTTTTCATACATATATACATATTCTTTGCAAGAACACTAACCCATTAACTATCTTTTTCATGGTGGAAAGAACAAATATTTCATTTTCAATAACTAATTTATTTCTTCTTGTGCATGGAAAATCAAATATAATAGATATTATTCTTATGCACATAAGCATGTATTCTCTTTAAGAGTCTAATGTTTTTCTTTAGAAATCTAATGTGTAGGCATCATTAAAATACCTCCAATAATCTTAAATGATACAACTTAGGCTTTTTGTCTTTTTGTAAACAAAGTTTACATACATTTATTTTTCATGGATTCTTAATCTTATTGTATACATGGTTCATGTATTCTTTTCAAGACTCAAATACATAGTAGTACATAGTAGTTATTTTTCTTGCATGTAAACTTATATTTTTCTTTTTCAAAAAATTAAGACAATTCTATTCTTTTCTTCATGCAAATATCTTCATGCAAAATAATATAATAAAATGTATATCAATATTTTTTTCTAATAGATATAAATATCATGCATGTGCAAATTCTTTTCCGAA
>APFE031476008.1:0-38535 GCA_000404065.3 Pinus taeda | reverse complement strand
GTGATGATGATGATGATGATGGTTAACGTCCGCTGAGACCAAATAATGATCTATCGGACCTAAAAAGACAGATTATTTATTTTGATTTAATATTTTATTCCGATGCTCAAAAAGCTTGGAGAGAAGCCTCCCGAGCTCACTATAATTTTGGCATTGTAAAAGGCTAGGAAGGTCAGTATTGTAACAAAGGTTTTGAAATTGAGATCTAATGTGGTTGTACGCAGGGCACTCTAAGAGGAAGTGGTTTTCATCCTCGATGCTCCTATTCTCACACATATGGCAGATCCTTTCCATCCATGGCGTTTTAGGAACTACCCAACGGCCAGTTTCACTATGGAGTACACATGGTTCAACCTGAAGCCAACTTTCACCACCATCATCAATGTTGACTATTAGAACGTAGAACAGATGCAATGACTTCTTGTTGGTAACACAAATGCTTCAACCAGTAGGATAAGTGCAAATCATTATTGTACATTGAACGTTAATGCAGCATCGTTTAACTGCGACCATATCTGTGAATAAAGATTCACTCTTACTGGCGGATAGACATGCGAAGTTGGTGAAACACAAAGTGTTTCACACCACAAAATGTTGTTTTCTACACCAAAAAAAGTGAGACGATAATGATCTGCTATTTTCTAGACCAAAAAAATGAAATGATAACGATTTTTTCTTTCCACAGAATGAAAGGCTTTATATATATGGAAACGGTCATCGTATTCGATTAAGAATTTAGACGGTCAGATTGGTCAAGTGAATTGGTGCCAAAGGAGTTGTAATAAAAATTTAAAAATATCCTTGGACACAACAAATGAAAGGTTCAGGGTACAATAGAATAAGCAGCTAAAATCTCTATCTCACAAGTATATTTTGAATATGCAAACAAAATTGAAGGCTTCAGGAAAGTTATAGCATATAAAATACAAGCTTTCAACATTTTATTTAACTTCTACCAATATAATACTTTGTTCATACCAACCAGAGTTACAACAGAGTAACAACAAGAATACGTTACAACTAATAGACCAACAACAATCTGCAATAGAATAATAATAATCTACAACTCAAAAAAGTCACATGCTACAACAATGTAGAACAAAAATACTTTGATTTTATTCCACCATATTCTTCCTTCTGTTATATTCATACTCGTTAAAGCTTCAAACCACATATTTGTACATGAAAATACTTTGGTTTTATTCCACTACTCTATTATTCCTTCTATTATATTCATAGTCATACTAAACAACCAAATTATATATTTATGCATGATTGTCACTGGGTTAATTATATTGAAAAAAAAAATCCCATTTGGTGACGATTCTTTGAATCTCAAATGGGCAAAAAAGATATTAAATAAATTATGTGGTGGCTTTACTTTTTCCGAATTCAACAAGGCCGTAGCTCTTCCAGATTTTAGCTACTATTGAAATAATTAAAAAAACTAAAGAAAAAAGGTTACATCAAAATGGTTGCTACACTTTATTAGTGAAATAATTAGTACAACAAAATTTTGTTGTTACATTAAAAGTGTTGGTACAATCACAATTTCTACACTAGTGAAAGGTCGTTACATCATACACATTGCCTATATTTTTCATGTAAATTTAAAAAATCTTCCTTGCTAAGATCTTTGTAAACATATTTGTAAACTAATCTTTTTTAAACATATTTGTAAACTAATTTTATGATTTGCATAACTATGTACAAATTTAATTATTGTTTACTAATTCTTGGATGGATTAGATGATAACTTGTATTAATATACTATTTTTTTTCCTTTTAGAAAATATGATTTCTTAATAACACAATGGAAGACCTTTGATTCTCATAAAAAATATGAGTTAGTTATTTTTCTTAATATGCTTATTCTTTTTGTTACAAATATGAATATAATTTCTTAATAAGTGACATATTTTTGCCACATGATTTGTGAGTTATTCATGCAACAATTTATTCAAAATTTTTCCCATCCACACAATTTGCGCCTTGAGCAAATGATAAAGTTACAATGGTCTTATGCATTGTATCTAAAATTGAACACATATTAGATGTGTTGTTCCTATCATGCTAAATCATTGTTTTTATATCCACTCAACCTAAAATCTAAAATTAATGTGTTGTTCCTATCATGCTAAATCATTTTTTGTATATCCACTCAACCTAAAATTTAAAATTGACGTGTTGTTCATATCATGCTAAATCATTGTCTGTATATCCACTCAACCTAAAACCTAAAATTAATGTGTTGTTCCTATTATGCTAAATCATTGTTTGTATATCCACTCAACCTAAAATCTAAAATTGATATGTTGTTCCTATCCTACTAAATCATTGTTTGTATATCCACTCAACCTAAAATCTAAAATTGATATGTATACCATAATGTAAAATATAGTGTAAGATCATTTTTTAGATTTCCACTTACTAGACTACATAAATTCGGAAAAAGAACTCCATAAATATAGAAATTGAACTTACAGTAAACATTTACTACATATTTAAAATACTTCCAACTAACTTTTTATAAAAAATCACATCAACACTTTACCCTTGATTCTTCTTAATGAATTGTGTACCAATTTCAATTGGTATTATAGTTGGTTTACAATTCACTAAAACCTTTTCAATATATAAAACTAGAAATAGCATCTCCATATTGACTTCTTTCAATAACAAGGAAATATTTGAACAACCCTAATCATTGATCCCAAACTCCCTTTTAGTGGTTTTCTTAAAATCATTTATTGAAATTCCTATGGTGAAAATCAAATCATAAGGTATAAACAAAGTATCAAACTTTTACCTTCTTAATTTCTTTTCTATATAGGGTTGGCTCACTTCCACTCATTATTTATTATTCAAATATTTGTGAGTCATATTGTATCATACTTAAGAGTATTTTCGGTAGACCATATAATACTGTATTTAACATCCACCTGGATCAAATAGTGAATAAAATTATCATTATTTGAGTCCCCAAAGAAAGAAAATGGAAACATCTAGTAAGCAACTTGAACGCTCTACTATGACACATGAAGAAGAGGAAGAAATGAAACATGATATATCAAAATTACGAGCCCAAGTGCAACAAATTTTGCTCTCACAAAAAGTTATAGAAACTAAGATGGATGGTTTGAAGAATGGAGTCAATGGTATAGAAGCAAAACTCAAAGGAAACATTCAAGATTTGAAGAAAGACGTGGAAGGTTGGAAGGAAGGTTTGACAAAGTTGCTGCAAGAAAGGCTTCCTAATCATGAAATGGTATTAGAGGAAACTTATGATGAGAACAAAAGAAATGTTATTCATGATTTGAAGAAATACAACATTGAAGATTTCAGGAAAGACATGGAAGGTTTTAAGGAAGGTTTTACAATGTTGCTACAAGAAAGGATTCCTAATGGAAAATGCATAGTGGAGGAAACTAATGATGAGAAAAAAATAAGTGTTGATCATGATTTCATAGAATCTAATGTTGGAACGAAGACCCACCACATTCCAAAGATCAATATGAGGAATTTTGATGGCAAGGATCTCGTAACATGAATATTATATATGGAACAATATTTTGATCTCCATAATGTTTGAAACATGCAAAATGTATGCATTGCAACTTTATATTTGGAATCCAATCAGTTTGTATGGTATCGATGGCTTTGTTCTCGTAAACAAATTGTCAGCTGGTCAATTTTTATAGAGGAAATGATAGCACATTATGAGGATACAAAGAACAACACCTTATTTATCCAATTGATAAATCTCAAATAAAAGGGCTCGATGGTGGAGCACATTGCGGACTTCCAAAAATTGAATATAAGGGTAGATGATATTCTAGAGGAGCATAGGACTGTTGTTCATAGAGACTTTATAGATATCATCCACTGTCCATCACATCAAATTTAAGAGAAAATTCTAAGGTTCAAGTACTAGAAGATCACATCGAGCATCAACAACAAGTTCTCCAACTCTTAAAGAATAATTTCACTTTGGTGCATAATAGAATGATACGAGAGGAAGATCAACATAGGAATGAAAGAAGATTTTATGTAGGTGACTCGGTATTTCTATGACTACAAACATACAAAAAAATGTCACTCAATCAAGCTAATACATATAATAAATTATCACCAACATATTATGGTCTATACAAGGTGTTGCAAAAGATTGGTACTATGGCGTAAAAATTGGAGCTTCCTGCATCTTCTCAAATGCACCCAGTTTTCCATGTTTCATGCTTAAAGAAGGTTATAGGTGATAAGGTCCCAGTTAAAACAATATTGTTAGAACTTGACGAGGAAGGAAAAATCATATTCGAACCTGAATTAGTCAAAGAAACAAGAACTTAACAGCTACAAAATCGATCAATTTTAGAATATCTCATCAAGTAGAAGAACTTACCCACTTAAGATTCCACATGGGAGGATGATAATTTTATAGAGAAGCATATAGAACTACTCAAACGTTGATGAAAACACTTTTTCAAAAGAGAGAGGCATGTTAGGTCCTGATAATGCTAGTGATCCTCCCATTATTATTGTCATTGTAGCCCCTTATTGTTATTTTTGTGCCTCTATTGTCCCCATATTGTTATTATTGTGCCCCATAGAGGTGCACTATTGGTATTGTTGTGCCCTTACATTATTATTGTTATGCTGTCTCTCATTGTATTGTGACCCCTTAGAGTCAATTATATACAGAAAGGAGGATTTTTCATTTGAAACATCTAGGAATTATTCATTTTTGTAATGTAAAGGAGGTTTCCCCGTTGAAGAGGCTTATTTTTAAGTCGTTGATTTATCTCCTCTTCTATTTTATGAGATGGTTTCATAATATATGCATGATACGTGATCTCTATGGATATGGGAATTCCTCTACTTCTAAAGAGGGGAGACATCATTGAATGGGATGCAACTTTACCTTTGCTGTAAAGAATTGTGTCCCTAGATAATCCACTACTACCTCAAACTTAAAGAATTAAACCATCACACCGAATGTAATGCCATAATTACCACTAAAAACCTAAAAATTAGAGAATTTCATTTATATTAAAATTTTATTAGAGCCTATTTAATTACTAAATTATCCAAATAATCCATCCACTTGAAAATTCTAACGTTAATCTAGGCCACAGTGCATAGCTAATAGTTTGCAAAATGAATTTTGGCCTTCATATAGATGAGATTAAGGCTTTGTACAACACCAAGTGAAACACTACATCCTTCATCTCACAATGTCTCTCCCAATATCCCAGACATTAATTGGTTGCAACCAAACTATGTTTCACAACTATTTGTCGCAAAGTAATTATGTTGATAGGCTTAGTCTATTCCATAATGGCTTTCCAAAATTTCCATTATTACAAAAATGAATAATTATTGATGGTCTAGATTCAATAATTTGAGAATATTTTTAGTCACGATACATAATTTAACAAATGAAATTGTAGGTTTATAATTTTTTTTCATGCCCAAATATTGGATGGAAGAATGATATTCCTATCAGTAGGATGTTATCACCAGGATTATGTGAAGCTTATTTTATCTTGGATTCCCTTATGATAGTTTAATTCCCCGAAAAGTTACTCTGATCCTGAACCCCTCCCCATGAGATTTGAATGTTTGACCTAGTGGGAACTAAACCCCACACAAACAAATTGGCCTACACCTCATTATATTAAACATTTAATTTATGTGAGTGTGATAATTAAGATTAGTATTTCAATGTGTGATTTATCTGTGCTAAGGTTGAATTTGTTAAGTGAAAATTAGTCACTCTTGTAAGGTCATAATTTCCATCAGATATTGTAATCATGCTACTCTCATGAGAAAAGTGAAAGGGAACTTCACATTAAATCCCAACTAAAAAATTAGTTGCTTAAGGAAAGTTAAATGTGTCTTCACATTACTTTCTAAAGAAAACACCATTTTCTCTTCCAATATTGTTGAAACCATGTCTATACCCTGCATTGGTAAATACAACAATGATTGAACATAATTATGGAATGTCAAAAAAATAAAATAATAAGGTGGTGTATTCCTAATTACAAAGACAAAAGAAGTTATTCTGATCATTTATAGAATTATCTTAGACATTTTTTAGTGTGGAGTAGCAATTTTGTAATGTATAAGTTATTATGGATTCACTGAATTGTGTTGTAGATAAGAAGAAACAATAAATAAATGGTTTGTCTCTTTCAATTGTCCCTCCATGAAATCTTGTTTTTTTGCCATGGTTTTTTGGGAAAATACCCATTTACATGGCTTCCAATGATCCATAAATGATGAGTAGACCTCTGCATTGCAATCATGGCATTGGAATTAATGTCAACCATGGAACTAGTTGTGTTGGAATTGATGTCGACCATGGAGCTAGTTGTGTTGAAATTGATGTCAAATTGAGTAATGAGTTGGCACATGGATTAATTGATCAGTGTTGATGTGTTTCTAGTGTTGGTAGAGGTTAACATGATTCGTAAGGATGTTAATTATGCAGAAGGTTTTAGATCTAGATTGAATAATTTTCATATTCCCAAAGTTTTGGCACATACTGAGATTAAACATGGAAATTCCATGTCCTTAGGGGTCAAACATAGATTTGTAGTGGCAAACCTATGTCCATAACCCATAATAGAAGTTGATAAGCCAATGTCCTTAGTATTGCAGGTGTGCAAATCTGCATACATGGACATGTGTGCACAAAATAAAAAAACTATAGTTTATCCCATGGTTTTTGCACATGGTATTGGCAGTAATCAAGTCATTTTTATGTGGTTAGAATTGAATAATGATTGATTTGATCACCAAGAAAGTGGATTATTGGAATTGTTAAAAAATAAGTATGAACACACTAATCAAATTGGTTATGGAAAGAGTGGATTGATCCAGGTAATGTTAGAACAAGATTTGATCCATTCATGAAGCTCCAAGGTTATATAACTCTTACAATGGTTTGATGCAAAATTTAGACAGTATGAAGTGCACACAAAGTCAAGACATAGAATGTGTCACCTAATGTGTGAATGGCGTAGAGTTGTTATCACAAGAGTTGTGAAAGGATTGTGAAAGATTGATTGCATAATAGACCATGGATTGAAGAAAGAGGTAGATAAATGGACTATAGTCACTATAGTTGAGTGAGATGGCTATGACATGCATAAATCAATGGATTGTTGGAGTGAGAGTTCTAGGATAGAGTATGAAAATATCATATTGTTGAAGATGTTTTCCCTTAACATGTATGTAACAACCATAGGTTGAAAGTTCATGTACTAAATTTAATAAATGAAAAACAAGATCAAAATCATGGGACACATATTCCAAGCTTAATGTTGGGAAAAATATCCTAATGGGCATCACTTATTGTGTTTATGGCTAAGGGGAAATTAGCAAAGGCAATGGAAAAGGATTTAAAAAGGGAAAAATGAATTTTTGGCACTTTGTTTTTTAAAAGGAGAAAAGGAAGGTGAAAGGTCATAGGTTGCATGTGAGGAGGAAATTGAAGGAAAATTAAGAAAAATGAAGAAATTAGAGCCATAAAAAAAAAGAGACTCTAGAGAATTAGTTTGTAGCCTTTTGTCAGTTTTCTATTGGAATTAGTCTCAGAGAGGAAAAGAGAACCAAAAGGAGGAGGAAAAACAAGCAAGCGAAGGAAGGAAAATGAAAGAAAGAAAGGACAAGGAAGGCAATGAAAAGTGAGGATCATGTAAGGCAAGGTTCTATCAAGTGCTTTAGTAGGAATACTTGGAGGTAACAAGTTGTATGTATGATTTCCTAGCTAGTTTTAGCATGTATGGTATATGCATGTGTATACTTGGTTTGTTTGTTGTCAGTGGAATCTATTTTGTCACACTTTGACAATGGTTTCATCCTTTCCTTACCATTTCTGAATATCCATGCTATGTGGGATTCTTTCTTGGTTGATCTTTGGGTTTTTGGAAGGTTTTGGATTCAGGTGAGGTAGTATGGAGAAAATCCCAAGGGTTTGGGGTGGAGATGGTTTTCTCCAGGAAGCCCTCAATAAATAGGCACAGATAGGAAAACCCTTAAGGGATAGTGAAGGAATTTTGATCCATCCAAGCCTGGTTTAGTTCAATGATCTCAAGACCAGTTCAGGTATGGTAAGGGTGGAGGTGTTTTAATATCTAAATTACCTTGGTTGTTTATGGATTGGTTTATCCCATGAGATCTCACATCCATGCTTGGAACATGGAACGAGGGTGATTGACTAAAAGAAATATTTGGTTCCACCAAATCTATGGTAAGGTGGTACATGGAAGTCCTTGATTTGGTTGGATTTTACATATGGTTAATAAGAGCTAAGTTTCTCTTGTCTTGATGAGTAATTATGCTTTTTATTATGTGGATTTAATGGTTGTCCTATCATTTTTATATTTCTAGTTATATGGTTGTTATAAACATGCTTATATGGCATATCTAAGTATGACTCTTTGTATAATTTTCTCTATAAATTAGCTAGCTCACTGATATCATGTAGAAATTTCACCTGTAGATCCAACTGATATATGCAATGTACTAAAGCATAATACTAGATCTACATCTAACATAAACTTTGTGGAAGCTAATCAACCATGAGTAAAATCAATCATGAACACATATAACTGATAAGAAGGAATCAATCACATAACATAGAATATTTCACTGGGGAAGGCACTAGCATAAAACCCCAATGTTTTATTATCAATCAAGTGGAAATCCTCAAAAACATACAAAAAGAATCAGTTCAATAGACCACCCTTCTCTCTCTGTAATCGGAAGATGTCTCTGATGATGTAAATCATGGACTACCTAGGCCTCATTATATCGATTGAAATTTGGCCTGATCATACCTGTTGTCACCTCTGCTCCAACTACGTAGTCATGGAGAAAATGGATGCCTTTCTTATGATAGGAATACTTACTAGAAATATCATAGCATTTGATAGTACAGTGTCCCTCATTTGATCTCAACTTGGTCTTTGTCTGAACTGCCATGCATCAGTTATTTAAGAGTGAATCCTGAGTTATCTAAAATAATAGTTGTCACATGCATGCAAGCATTAACAAACTATATTTTATTATTTTAACAACTTGTTAAAATAATCTAACTGGACTTGACTAGTTAGAACTAAGTCAACTCATTCTCTCAATATAAAACTCATCCTTAATTCCTCAATCAGTGGAGAAAATCAAGGACACATTCCCCAATTAGTGGAGAAATAATTGCATGTTCTCACAAAGACTTCAAGTTTGCTTTTCCTTAACTAATTAACCCATGGAGATTAATTATTTAATATTTTAAAGTATTGGTGAGACTAAATTCGTTTTTACTTCCTATAGTTAGACTAGGGACAGCTAAAAATAGGAAGGGACCCAGAAATACTATTTTTAGTACTTTCTATTTTTAGCAATTTCAGCTCTCACCATAGGTGGCCAATGACCTCACTGGCCAAACTACTATTTTTAGATATGCTATTTTAGGAGTCCTATTTTTAGCACATTCTAAATTTAACATTTATTGTTGCACATTTCTCAACACTCCCTCTCAACAAGAAAGGCTTCCTCTCGAACTCGATCCTATGACTCTGGACTATTCTGCATGCAACACATCTACCTGATCCACTTGCTCCCACAACACTTGGAAAAAAACACTCCCAACTGACCACTCTATTGGGCTAGAACATACTATGATGCTAAAGATCTACCTACTGCTGACAAGTGCTCCCTCTCTGACATCTGCACTACTGCAACATCTCCATGCATCTTGCACCATTGCACACCTCTTTGTGCCATCTAGCACTATGCAAAACACTTGTGCCTCTTGCATTATTGCAGCCTGCTAGCTATGCACTGCCCTAGGATTCCCTGCATTGTTGCTCTCTCTACTGCTCCATATGCATCTATCTCTACCCAATCAGTCAGTTCCTGTTACTCCACATCGGGGCTCCCATAGTAAGGTCTTATCAAAGAGGTTGGGTACCTCAAGGATCCTGCCCCTCCTCCTTTGGATGATCACTCCACGTCACCCCACCTCCTACCTAGAGGTATGGATGCATGTGATCCCTCTACCCACCTGGCTCGAAGCTTCCCCCTACTAGAGGTCTTTGTATGAGTAGATTTCTCTACTCAATCTCCACTCATCTTCCCCTGTTGTGGCTACTACACAACCTCTTGATGTTGCTGCACCAATTGTGGCTCCTCCATAATCGTGTGAGACTTCTTCTGGCGCTACACATTGAGAGGTAACATACCCTCCCTCTCAACCTCCAAGTCTCCATCAGTTGCCTTGCTGCTCAAGGCTTTGCATGCATCTTGAACCTCAAGAGCATACAGGTTCTTGACTCATGAACCGATCTGCTTCACCTGTCTAGTGATGGTGTGTCTAAGGAAAACCTTTCCCTTACTGAATACTACATCATAGCCTCTGTCTTATAGCATCATGATTGACACCAAGTTTCTCTTCAGTCCTGGTACATACTTGACATCAGTTAAGGTAATTTGAGATCCATGCTCCCTCTGAAAAATAATCGTGCCTACACCTGAGACACTATACTTCTCATCATTACCCATCGCTCTTAGTATCTGGAGATCTTTCTCCTCCAAAGTACTAAACAAACTCATGTCACTAGTCATGTGGAAAGAAGCTCCACTGTCAAGAAACCAAACTTCCCACCATGGATGAAACCATGAATGCGAAGAGTGTGAAATCCAAATCAAAATGTGCAGCAAGTGCCTCACCTTCAGATCCTTCCCCAGATCCCTTCTTGGATCTCCTGCATGGACAATTTGCGGCATAATGGCCCACCTCATGAAAATGAAAGCATTGCACTTTTGATTTTTCAACCTTCTTCTCATCATTGGAGGAACTAGGTTCAAAAAGAGAAACCTTCTCCTTCCCTTTCTTTGCCTTACTTGCTAAGGAAAAGTTCTCCTCATCCTCCAAGGATGCAGAACCATCTCTGGTGCTCTGTGTGATCCCCTCCTGCATCAAATCTGACCATAGTCGTTCCCAATCTGGCAGTTTCTCCCTCCCATTAACCGAGTCCTAGTAGCTATGCAACTCTTAGGAAGGCCAAGGAGTGCTAGACTCACCATCTCATTGTTTGAGGTAACAATCCCTAAACTTCCAAGGTCATCCTTGCATGAGGTGAGCTTGTTCAGATACATAGAGATTGTCTCATCCTTTTCACACTTGATCCTTTGAATTTTGTCCTTAAGTGCCAACTTCCTCTAATCACTGCTATTCTAATATAAATCTTTCAATGTCTTCAACATTGCATGCAGAGTCTCCTTCCCATTGAGACTCAAAACAATGTGATCTTGAACTCCCTCGAAGAGAATTCTCCTAGCTCTAGCCACACACTTCTTCGAGTCTGCAACCTGAATAGCATCAATAGGCTTAGGGACATCTTGATCAATGAAGTCCTTAAGGCCAGTATCTTCCAATACTGCCTCCATGTGATCCTTCCAAGCTATGTAGTTTGAGCTGCCATCAAGCGAATACTCAAGCCTCAAATCATAGAAAGCCATCAATGAACTAGATGTTATAAGAAATGAGATCTATATCCCTAATAATAAACTTTGAATTCCTTCTTCTATATTGTTCTTCCTTGATCACCTGTGCTTTGATACCATGTAGAATTTTCTCTACAAATCAGCTAGCTCACTGATATCATTTAGAAATTTCACCTGAAGATCCAACTGATATATGCAATGTACTAAAGCATAATACTGGATCTAAATCTACCATAAACTTTGCGAAAGCTAATCAACCTTGAGCAACATCAAGCATGAACACATATAACTGATAAGAAGGAATCAATCACATAACACAGAATATATCATTGGGGAAAGCACAAACATAAAACCCCAACATTGTATTATCAATCAAGTGGAAATCCTCAACAATATACAAAAAGAATTAGCTCAATAATTATCATTCTCTCTCTCTAATCAGAAGATGTCTTTGATGATGTCTCTGATGATGTAAATCATGGAATACCATCTAGTTAACTGAAGATATATAATTTTGATTATACAACCATCTAGTTAACGAAGCCATTTTTCAACCAAAAACCAGTGTAGGAATTATGTTGTTCGAGAGAACCTTTCATATCCAACTAGTTCCAAAAATCTCTTAAAGAGTATAAACATACTCTTTCTCTAGCCTATAATAACATTTAAGACAAATAGAGGTTATATACTGTAACATTTGTATCAATTTTATTCATTGAAGTGTTGCATATTATGCAATGTTGTCAATGTTATGCTTGGTTTTTTATTATTTAATCATTGCAGTGTAGTGATTTCTTAGAGAGGCGCTTGGAGAAGTGCAACAATGTGCATGTAGTTCCTCTTAACAATTTTCTAGTTTAATTATTTGCAAATTTTCTCATAGGGTTCACGAGGAGGATTAAGGAGTACATGAGATTAAGTGCTGATCATTTATGAGTATCTCATGTCTCCTTTTCTAATGTTTTAATCCCTCAACTAAGTTAATATTTTAATCATTTAACAATAACGGCTTTATGGATTTGGTCTTTGTCTATGCACCGAGACTTAGAAAATGTGAGAGAAAACACAAGTACAAAACAAACACAAATCACACTCTATTCTATTAACCAAACAATGCTTACATAAATAAAATTAGATCACAGACTAAATCCAATAAAAGGATATTTGATCTACTAAAAATAACTAACCTAGAAACTCAAAATAATTAACAACCTATAATACACATCGAAGCATTACTTTCAAGTCCCTCCCTTAATTCTTGCATGCCAAATATTAAAATCACAAATTACAATAACAATATTGATCTTTTTTTCGCTGGTCTTCATTAGCACCACCCTTTCTCCACCATTAAGTTTGATCTACCACTTGACCATTTAAAATATAAGTGCTTCTATCCATTATTCATGTACTTGTAGGATCAACACTTGTCGAAAACCCCCAAAAAAAGGCTTGATATGGAATCATTCTATGAACTTACTTCCATAAATAAAATTTGTAGCAAATTACATCTTTGACATTTATATAGGTAAGTGGTCTAGGTAATGAGTGTATTTAGAAGTCAATCATACAAATTAACATTTTTTTTCACATACACACAAGGATAACCTGTAACTATTAATATTGAATCATTGAAGAATAACTAGATCCCCAAAATATAACAACGTATAAACATAACAAAATCAGTGATATGTTCTCTCGACATTGAAGAAAGTTGAGAACCATTCACTTGAATTATGTTACTATGTTCAATAATTGGTTATTTTTCATACACTTTTGGACACATAACCAATATTATATTCATCTGACCATAAATAACTCTAAAATAAAGCAACCACCCAAGCCCATAATTGTAAAACACCCAACTGCCTCCCAATATCATCATGACCATATTTTGACCATAAAAAAATCCATGACAACCAAACCAATCATTGTTGGAGAAATGGGTGATGTTAATGGGTTGTCAACAACACAACCAAACTTTGAACTCGACTGTGTGCATATCCATTGATATTGCAAGATTCTTATCACAAGTGTGGGAGGTTGAGGGGCATTAGTGGTTGCTTCAATGCTTTTTCTTTCCATTCACGATCATCATAGATAATGTTGTTAGCATTGGGGCTCTTATGGAATTCAATCCTGGTTTGATTATTATGGGTCTCCTCATCCTTCTCTAAATCTAAAATGCATGTGTGCCCATGGCTAACAAGACCCTTAACAAATACTTCATTAGAAATCACATATGATTTCTTCTGTTTCATGCCAACATTGATCTCTCTTGAAAGGCTAGCGAGGTTTGTTAGATTCACCTTGTTAATGATAGAGCAGAAAACCTTTGCATTCAAGGAGAATGTGGTTGAGAAAAATGGACAAACTTCCTTGCAATTCAAGATGATTAAACTACTCATTCAAAATGAATCATTTTATGGTGATGATATCTCTGTGATGGGCATCTCTTGTGTGGTCAATGTTCTCCCCTCCAAATTCAATCCAAGGAAATTCAATTAAATTCAACCTTCATCCAGATCACAATACGGTAACAATTCCTTCTTTAATTGTAGAAAAACATACAGACACAAAGAAATATCAACACTAAACTAATTTGATCTCACACATTATATGATAATTTATATAAAAATAAATAAAACAGTCATGGCTCCCTCATCATCATGGCCTTCCCATAAGGGAATTAAGCCAAAACAGGTTGCTATACCAACTCAAAAACGTAAGAGAAAACATATTTATAAACCAAATACAAATCACACTCTAATTTATTGATTACACAATAGTTACATATATAGGAATATGACATTGACGAGATCCAATACAAGTGGATCTAATTTACAAAAAATAACTAACCTAGAAATTGACAAGAATTAACAACTTTTAATACACATGTGACACACATAGAAGCATTACTTCTAAGTTTAAAAACATTATGGTTTGGGCCTTAGTCCATGACATTCACCATACTATTGCTTTCCCTGAAGAAATTAAACTTATCATTGATTACTGATTTGATTAAATCATTCTATCCAACAACAATTTCAGCATGTTAGTTATTAATATATAGTATCGATTCTTTATATATTCATTTTCTAAAAAAAATTGCAACAAATTTTAAGACTAAATTCAATAGAATTTTATAAAATATAGATTTTATTATATTTACAAGTTTATAAAAGAACGAACTATCATTTATAACAAACATGAATTTAAAGTAATTATTCTTGCGTCGATCCTTGACAATTTTACATTTTATTTTTATTTTTATTTTTACATCATTAATTAAAAATAATAATAATAATAATAATTATTTTGCATTTCAGAAATTTTAAATTTTATCTTTATTTACAATTTCCTCCTTCTTCTCTCTATGTTCACGGCCAAGGATATTTGCAACATTCCAATTATCATGGAAATAACCCTAATGAAATGTTTAACCAAAAAACAAACCCATGTGGCGGTCTAACTGATTTCCCTAATACCTTGAAACATAACAACGACACAACTTATTTGCATTGGAGACTTGCATTAAGGACAAAATTGATAGGATTAACAAATACATCAGCAATTTCGAAAGTAAATTAAATCATTGAAATTTTCATTGTTCAATGACATCAAACACATCAAATGAGATGACCAAGAAAAATAAATGCCCCAACTGGTTTCACTAAAGTAGATTAAATCGCAAGCAATTTCATATTTCAATGACACCAAAAAATATATCTTTCAAAATATTATTGATTTAAATGATTATACATTTTAATCAATAAATATGTTTTCTTTATAATGTAACAAATATATTATTTTCTTTTAATATAATATTTAAAGGATATTCATGTATTAAACATTTCATAAATTTCTTTATAATTTCTTTTAGGAAACACAAACAACATCCATTAATATATCTTTCAAAATATTATTGATTTAAATAATTATAGGTTTTAATCAATAATATATTTCTTTATAATGTAACAAAATATATCTATTTTCTTTTAATATAAATATTTAAGGATAATTTAATGTATTAAACATTTCATAAATTCTTCTAATTTCTTTAGGAAACACAAACAACATCCATTAATATTAATAAAGTCCTAAATAAGTCATTAAGTGTAAATTACAAAGATGATATTTAGATCTTTAAAATTATTAATTTAAATAATAAAATTGCCTATAAAAATAGATAGTTTTATGAGCTTTTTGACGATGGATGGAGTTATTATATTAATTTAAATAATTTTTTATTTTTTTTATAAAAATAGATAGTTTACGTGATTTTGATGATGGATAGAGTTATTATCCAAAATGTTAGACAGATCACACTCATTACACAATATTAGTTTGGAAATCTTTAACAATATGATTCACTGTGGAAGCTTTCTTATACTAAATTACATATTGTTTTAATATTTTGTTCATCTTTTGTGAAATTAGTGTAGTCTTAGTTTAACTCTCATTCTAGTAAAAAAGGAGTCGAATATCTCAAGATACAAATCTCTTTATAAGTGCAAAACTTTAAGAAATATTTGAATCTAGAAATATTTGATTCTTCTCATTTTATATAATATATAAATAGTTCGCATTGAAATATTTAATTTAGATCGACATTTCCCACATTAAATGTTAATACATTTCTTTTTAATTAATATTATTAAATATTAAATTCAATCCCATATTAAAAATAAAATTACAACAACAATAAAATGAAAATATGAAAAAAATTTAATTCATAAAGTTTTATTTTTCTCTGTATATATGATGCAGGAGCATCAAGACCCTCTTCATTTGTAAATATAGAAAAAAAGGGGGTGTGATAATTTTAAATATTTTGTTATTTTTAATAAAATAGGGAGTGTTTTTAGGCATAAAGCAGTGAATGTGGATCATTATGGGATAAGGAAAGCTTTTCTATTTTAGAACATAAAAAAAAATGGAATAAAGCTGAGGAGATGCTTTTTGCCATATGTATGCATTGCATGTAAAGTCTTACAGCTTCTAGTTGAGTGATTCTAGATCATGCTAAGGTTTATAAATTATGTAGCCTCAAAAGCATTGAAAAAATCAGAGAGTAAGAGAGAATGAGTGAGTATGAAGAAGAAGAGGCCATGAATAGGCTATGATTTCTCTTGTAAATAATTTGTTTCTTAATTAATTATTTCAGTGATTTGTGTGCATATGTATTGTCTGGAACTTTGAGAGATTTTAACATTTATCAGGGATAATATGCTGGATTTACTGTGTATTGCAATACATGGTTATATGCATAGGCAGAGTTTAAAGATCCTGGGTATATTGCAGGCCAGGCTTGCATCAAGTGGTATCAGAGCGGGAACAACTTTCTTTGAAGGTTCAAGTGTTTTTTTTGTTAAGTTAATTGCATGTGATGATTTTTGGACTAATGAATATTGATTTACAGGAATAGTGAAGAAATCTCAGTGGAAAGAAGGAGAAGTGAATGTGGAAGAACCTAAAAATTCAACAAAGGTTGAATAAAGTTGCACATGGGAGAAGCCTACAGGAGCAGTAGAGGATGCTCAAAGGGTTCCAGCAGAGAACCAATGATTACCAAAAGACCAGATCTGGAGGGAAAGATTGGTGAGGTAAGTGGCAGCAAGAGAGTTTGTTATGGCAGAGGCTTCATGCAACTCATAGGTGAGGAACTTATGGAGAAGGAGATGACTACTAAAAGTCATAAAGGAGAGAGAAGATGTTCAGAAAGAGGCCAGAAAAGAAAGAAGGAGAAATATGCCAAGGCGAATGGCATGAGACAGCAGTTGACTCAGGAAGAGTATGAGAAAGAGAAAGCTGAGATAGCAGTTCATCTTGACCTATTGATGAAGTTGTTGCAGGAAAATGTGAAAGACCAGAGACATGGATTGCTGGTGAGGAAAAGAGTGAAATGGCAGAGGCTACAGCAGAAAAGGGATTTACAGATAAGCATGCAGTTAACAGGGGTGCTGAGGAAGCTGGAACAGATGATAGATGTACAGTTGAGATGGGAAGAACTTAGAATAGCTGAAATAATGGAGGAAGCAGTGAAGACTGAAAAGTCTTGTGATTTAAAAACTAATGAGTTGTGCATGTTTGCAAGTACAGAACAGGGAGATGAACAAGTTGTAGAAATTGTTCAAGAAGAATTGAATCTGAAGGCTGTTGATGCAGAAAAAGAAGGACCAGCTGATGATGAAGATGTGGAAAATCGTGTGAAGTTTCCAAGTTCTACTCCTAAGGAAATTGTTGAATTGTATAGAAAACTAGATCTACAGAGAAGAGAGTTGGAAAGACAGAGAACTTATGTGCAGCTGGTAAATGCAAATCAGCATACTGATGTGCTCACAGAGAAAGTTGAGGAGACATCTGAACCAGAAGAAAAAGTTGCAGATGAAATTGCAGATGATGAGCCAAAGCATGTTGCAGAGGGACAAGAAGTTTGGGAGGTAGCAACATCTATGGTGACAGAGGAAGCAACATCCATAGTGGCAGCTGAGACAACATTGATAGCAGCAGAAAAGGCATTGATGCCTTATATTTTTTATTCTAATAATTGTTTTGTGAGTACAGGTTTTATTGAAGATGCTGGAGAAAATCTATTAGACAGAGAAATTGAAATGATGAGGCGGATAATGATGAAAGTATCCTGGAAGAGACCAGCAGCAGTAAAACAAATGAGAAGCAACGAAAGGAAAACAACAGAAGATTGTAAGAGTGCAGCCAGTGGAGCGATGCAACATAAAGTATGGAAACCGGGAGAAAGGCAGCGAGCAATAGCACATGATGACTTGCAACACAAGATATGGGATCCAGGCATACACAGATTCCAACACATGATCAGGGGATCATGATTAATTTTAAGGTTGGGTGTATGATGTAGGAGCATCAAGACCCTCTTCATTTGTAAATATGGAATAAAAAGGGGGGTGTGATAGTTTGAAATATTTTGTTATTTTTAATAAAATAGGGAGTGTTTTTAGGCATAAAGCAGTGAATGTGGATCATTATGGGATAAGGAAAGCTTTTCTATTTTAGAACAGAAAAAAAAAAGATGGAATAAACCTGAGGAGATGCTTCTTGCCATATGTATGCATTGCATGTAGAGACTTAGAGCTTTTAGTTGAGTGATTTTAGATCATGCTAAGTTTTATAAATTATGTAGCCTCAAAGCCATTGAAAAAAATCAGAGAGTGAGAGAGAATGAGTGAGTATGAAGAAGAAGAGGCCATGAATAGGCCATGATTTCTCTTGTAAATAATTTTTTTTTAATTAATTATTTCAGTGATTTGTGTGCATATGTATTGTCTAGAACTTTGAGAGTTTTTAACATTTATCAGGGATAATATGTTGGATTTACTATGTATTGCAATGCATGGTTATATGCAAAGACAGAGTTTAAATATCCTGGGTATATTGCAGGCCAGGCTTGCATCAATAATATTAGTAGGAAATTATCTTATTTAATATGAATATTGAAATCTTTTGGTTTTCACTAATACTATCTTTCTTTTTTGTTTGGTAGGTAATGTGAGCTGTGAGATGAGTGACACATCTAACCGATGGCTTGAGTATTGTCAATAAAGGGCATCTAATTTGGCAACCGAAGGGCTTATAAGCCCTCAAAATCACCTATGGGTTACACTCGACCTAAGCCACACCAGTCATTACAATGGCTGGATTGTCACCCACAGAATTTAGAACCAATGAATTTTCTCTATGGAGTGCCTTAGCAAAACATCCTATCACATCCGTCACCATTTTCTCTCCCCATATGCAACAGTAAATTTTTGTAATGTTTGTGTCTATTTGTTAAAAAATCATATAATAAATTACAAATCATATAATATCAATATATTATTTTTACATTTCATCTCGACCCATATTAAGCAGTGAAGAATATACCTCTCATACTAGAAAGTAATTTTTTGCATTCAAATTACTTTATCTCTATATTAAATTCAGAAAATTAAGATGGAAATTTCACTATTTTTTATTGGGTTAATATAAGTATCATTTTATTATTTTTAAATGTGACTTTATGTCAGTGTACTTTATAGTGGATGGTAAAGTTCTTCTTGGCACAATAATATTGAAAAAGACATTTATTTATAAAATAAATATCTAGTGCATTCATATAAATTAAATGGATAGTCAATTTTGATCGCTCTATAATAAATATCAAAATACTTACTTTATGATATATTCATATGGCTAAAATTTAAAGAAACCCATAAATTGATTAATTTATTATTAGTATTATTATTATTATTATTTTTATTATTATATGTCACGTTAATTATAGTGATTTACTCCCACTTTACCGTGAGGTTCTTAATTTGTAAATAAGTTTTGTTACAATATCATGGACCAATATCATGGCTTATTAATACCACGGACCCAAACAAACTATAACTTACTTCATATTGCAGTTGTTCATATGCAATTTTTCCTAATTAATCAATTTAATGAAAAGTGCACAAAAAAACCTAACTAGTTTATAGATAAATCACAACCTTTAATTTATATACACTAATAAAAGTATCTTAAAATATTACATTTACCTTAAATCTTATCATCTACTTAATAATTATTAATAATTAAATTAAAATTCTAAACTCCCCATTCAAAAATAAACATGCCTAATACTATAAATATAAATATAATAAAATATATAACCAATTGCTTTTTCTGATATTATATACTATTAAAATTCTATATCATGTATATGAGGCCCTTCTTTAATAAAAAAGGGTCTTACAAAATGAATTTTGTAATATCTTAATTAAGAACTTAAACAAATTGAACATTTCTGGGATGGTTGCGATCCTTTAAAATATGGAACACTCATAGGATTATCGTCAAGGTTATGAATTTATTCTGAGGAGTTTATATTACATCATAAATTAAATAATTAAAATGAATAGTAATAATATCATTTACTTTAATTTTAATTTAGGCTGATTTTATTTAACGTAACTTATAAATAATTATATTGTTTTCAAGTTTCATGACTGAAATTATAATTGTGAAAACCAAGAGCAACTCAGGTTCGAATGGGATAGGTACATTGCTGAATAAAGGCAAATCAGTGGGAGGAGAAATGGTGAATTCACGCGAACAGCTGGAGCTTTCATGAAAGAAAGAGAATGAATGCACGATATCAATGAAAATAAGATTAATGTACGATGTAGCGGTCAATGACAACAAAATTTTATATTAAAGAAAAACCAAATACCGTTCTACCTAGTATTTGGAAACATACAACAAAATAAATAATCAAAAATCAACATGGTTGTTGTAAAAATCCCCAACACGCCACATAAAAAGTTAAAAACCTAACATAGTTATGATCAATAGCCAACTGTTTATCTAGGACGTAAAATCTAACTCACTGTTTGCCGAAAGGTTTCGAACGAAAACTCACGAAAGTCTTTCCTCAATTCGTTTGCCGAAAGGTTTCTAACGAAAACTCACGAAAGTCTTTCCTCCATTCGTTTGGTCAATGAGGAATGCGATATTTTTGGTGATTGTGCGTTGTAGTTATTGAATTGAGTTCGGTTCATATGGGGTTGTTGGGCCTCGAAGAATGATCACTGTATCTCTAGTATCTAGTATGGTTCAAAAGAATTATTATTATTATTTTTAACTTACAAATCAATTTTTAAATTTATTGAGAAATTTTAGAATTTGTAATTTTTCATAAAAATAAAAATGTATAGATTTATAATTATTTAATAGATTTATTCGCATATATTATTTGCTGTTATTATTAAATATTATTTATCTTTTATTTATAGTAATTAGTAAATGATTATAAGTATATAATTATTAATAACTATTATTGTACTATTAAATAAACTTTTGATAATCTTGTATCAATTCCATCATTCTTTTAACTTAGTTAGCTAATCACATTCTTTATACTATAAGCATCATATAATGCAAAGAATCAATATCATAAAAATGACACAAGAATAAATCACATCATTAGACAATGATATATCCTAGAAACCCCGTAGGATGAAACCAAGAGACATTTAATTTTATTATTTAAAGCTCGTGAAGGTGTTCACCCCTCACTCAATGGTTATAAGAGATTCCATCCCTTCACCATTGTCCTAAAATATTACAAAGAATATCATCTGAAAAACTGCATAACTCGTTATAAGCTATTCCAATCATCAAGACACCATTTACCCACAAACCCTTGAGCATTGTCTCTTTAGAGCTTGGTTCTTCACATCGGTGGACTATCCTACGAGTGGAATTCCTTCAATCTGCATAGACGACTAACTTATTGTGTGCCATAATGATAAACATAATCCATCTCTACATATGTCAGAACCTTTTCCTACAACTACTATTGTCAACAACTTTTGATATCATAATTAGATTAAGTATTAATTAAACAAATTTGTAAATCTATACTAGTGATGCTTCACAATCTATTCATGTGCATTCATGAAATGTAAACAAAATATTGCGACATGCTTCCTTTAACAACATTGCATATGCACTAATTATAAACATATAACCATCAACACATGTCTATAACTAAATAACACAATGAATATTATTCCCCACACATAATTGCAAGACAAATCACTACAACAATCCAGACATTGCTTTAAAGGAAACTAACACATCAATTATGATCATTGTGCATAAGAATTCAATTGCTTTTGGTGCATGAAAATATGTAAACAAATCTAACATCACGGATGATGTTCCTATGCTTACGAATTCATATAATTTCCAAAAGAATACTCCAGAAGAAAGCTTAACATGATACAACACAAAAATACATGTTTCCTTTCGAGGAAATCTAGCATAATAGGGCATTCAAAAAACATGTTTTCTTTTCAATGAAACTAATGCAATAAAGAATATAGATACATGTCTTATTTTCCAAAAAAATAAACCCCACCGTTATATATATATATATATATATATAATATATATATTATTACACACACAACACACACATCACCACATAAAGAAGCAACACATTCTATGATTTTTTACTGTAATCATCTTCTCTTCTCAAAAGAATATTTCCAATGTAGCTAACACACATACTATCATTATCTCCGCTGGCATTGTATATTTTTTTCCAAAAGAAATGGCTAACACAATCTGCATGCATCATATTGATTATTACAAAGAAGCACATAATAATTACTGAATATAAAAAATACCATATTTATTTTTCTAAAGACATAAGTCAATAGTTCTTCTATCATGCAAAGAACATATCATCATATAACACAACGACTTATTCTTTGTGCATGCAAAATATTATAATAGTAGTTATATTTTAATGTATGCAACACATATTTCTTTCTCTATAATTCTACCGTCATTTCCTATTCTTTTCATGTAAACAAATACATACTTCTTCTTCAAAAGGAAGTTAATATAATAGTTAATGCCTCTATGGATAAAGATTCTTATTCTTTTTCGTAATATAGCCTTATGTGCATAAAGAGGTTTACCACAATCAACTAATCTTTGAGTATGTAAATACATGTTTTTCTTCCACAAATTTAGGAAAATAGTTATACTTTTGTTGTGCAAGGTTCACATGTCACCTTTTACAATAAAAATGACTTAGATAATTTAATTCTTTTGTACACAAAATCCATGAAATTTTTCTAAGAAATGCACAAGAAATATTTTCAAGAAAATATATATATTTAATCTAGGCTCACGCACACAAGAATCATGGAAGTTTTCCAATAATTTTAATATAGCTTAAAAAATGCAAACACATGTTTTTGTTTCCAAGAGGAACTAACTAAATCTTGCATGGAAACATATTTATTTCTCATGAGATACAACAACCATACTTTTGTGCATACATATACACATATTCTTTCCATGAACACTAACCGATTAACTGTCTTTTTCATGCTTGCAAGAACACATATTTAATTTTCAATAACTAATTTCTTTCTTCTTGTGCATGAAAATAATAGATATTATTCTAATGCACATAAGCACATATTCTCTTTAAGATTCTAATTTTTCTCTTTAGGAATCTAACGTGTATGCATCATGTGAATACCTCCAATAATCTTTTGAATGAAACAACTTAGTCTCTTTGTCTTTTCATAAAATTTTTTTACATGCATTCTTAATTTTCTTGTATCCATGGTTCATGTATTATTTCCAACAATTCAAATACAAAGTAGTTATTTTTCTTGCATGTATACTTATATTTTTCTTTTAGACAATACTTTTTTTTGCATGCAAATATGTCCATGAAAAATAATATAATAATCTCATGAATGTATATGAATATTCTTTTCTAAAATAAATTTAGTATAATAATATGAATCAAATTAATATAATTAAATATGAATCTCATGCATGTGAAAACTCTTTGCTAAAACAATTCTAATATAATAGATATTAAAACTATTAATCTCAAGGGTAAGAAAATTCTTTTCTAGCAAACTAACATAATACCCATTATTTTGTGCATACACATTATTTCGAGACAAAATAAACACACCTTCTTTTTCTTCTAGGAATTCACAAAATAAATACTTATTCTTTTCAAGAACTGATCTTGGTTACTTATGTATTCAAAGTGCCTTCTTCTCTAAACATAGACTTTAATGTAATGAATCATTTCCATTCCCGCCAGTTACATATATCACAAATCCATCATTAACGTGTCCAATGTCAAATTTTTGCTCATACAAATATAGTTCAATGAATACAGTGAGAGAGAGTGCTTTGTTATTTTAGCATCCCTCCTCAAAATGTCCCTACTCTCCAAGAAATGAAAATATAGCCTTCAATAGGAATTAATTGTGAGCAAGGAAATATAATTGAAGGTGAATTTAGTTTTGGAACAAATTCTTGAATGGTTAATTATATAATATAATAGTAATATTTGTATTAATTTTATACATACTCCCCTTCTTAAAGATAACATCGTCCTTGGTGTTCATCTCTCGTCGTGACTTTAACTTTTAAACATAATATAACAATCTAACAAACAAAAGGGGATCCTTCCTCTTCCAAATGAAGAACTTTCATTTCCAATAAAAACCATTAAATAAAACAGTAACGTTTTATCAATATCCGTAAGCATTTACAAATGTAAAAATATGCAAGTTCTACTTTCCATCACTTAATTATTATTCAAGTTCATAAAAACAAAAGATAATTCCTATAAGAACTTATGATTACTTACCAATTGCTCTAAGAAGTCATGGTCACTTTTACGCAAACACTTTAAGGTTATTTTGATAGCCCATCAACATTACATGGAAAGCACTGTGTAATGTATGACTAACAAATCCAACATAATCATGTTAGTCACAACATTTTCAATCAAATGAAATACATTTAACTACCAATCAACTATGCAATTTCAAGTGATATTTTTACCACGTACATCGACAAGTACCGAGAGAGCACCAACCCTATTATTATAAAAATGATAAATAACTGTGCCACATCCACATTGTCTTATCTCCCACTAAAGACATCCACCCAAAACTTCTAAAAGTACTCAAAGAGCACCTAGATCTCTAATAATCAAAATAATCATTAATTTTATCAATTGTGAATTGTATTATACCCTACTAAAAACATTCATAATATTCATAATACAATAAAAGAATTTACACTTCTAGTAATTTCTTTCCAAACACTAGGCTCCTTTCCTGTTAATACGTAGATAAACTTCTTACATAATTGTATAGAAAATTCATTTTTAACACAACACATAATTGATTAGTTAATTTTTTCTGATATGAGAACCACAATGGAAAAATAATGCTCCTCCCAACCAATGGGAGATAATTCTCATAGTCATATGAAGCTATTTTCACATCGAGACAATTCTGTGATTGAGACCATACCAGGTTAATTCTGGAATTTCATTGGCTAACCAGCTCAAGAATTCCAATGACTATAGAGGGTTCAATACAATATTGTTCTTGATAGCTTCATTCCTATTCCTATGTCAGTGTCCCATCTATTTGAAATTTTGGGTCTCCTTCAAGAGGGTCCAAAATATACAAAATTTCCTCAGGCCTTTTCCACTCTTCACCAACTTGGGAAACTCTTTTCCCTCATTGAGATTATCTATCTTTAGGGACAGGAAATTCGGGTAGAAAAGCAACCCCAACCCCTCTAGGAAAATAACCACCATCAACCTACAACCTTTTATTCTTTCACAACCATTCACAACTTGTATGGCATGTGTAATTATCTTTTAGCGCTCTTTCCCACAACTTTTTTAATGAATCATATTCACACTATCATTAAAACAAAAGAAACATTTATGTACATATGCATTCATACTTCACCCTTCGCATGGGTTCACACTATCTAGATTGACAAGAAACATAACTGAAATATAGGTAGTATACATTATGACTTTCCAATTAACACAATCATGCATATCATAACATTATATGTTATCATTTCAGGTTACAATTCACATTGTACCATTTTATCTTCACAGATTCTCATATTTCCATTAAGATATCCCTACTTAATTCCATCAGCAACATTAGTCATAACTGTTTTTAATAAAATCATACATTCTACAAAATATTGGTATACATAAGAAATTTTATCAATACATTAGAATGTATTTTTCATATCAATGTTCTCAATAATCCAACATATAGAAAGGTATTGATTCTATTACTTTTCATAAATCACTTGTTTACAACTTGTAATAAGTTTTAATCAAAACCAATCCATGCATAAAAATTTTAATACTATTCTTGCAACACTAACTTACAAATGTTATCAACCATATTAATGCATCCATGATAAGACTCAATCAACAATTAGCTATTACAGGCAAGTTTCACTATTAAGCTCATTGTTTATTTTTAACATCTAAGGCGGTTCTTTCAATGTCCTTTTAAAACACTCTATTGTCCTCTTTAAAGTAAATGATCCATCTTATACATTCATTCGTTATCACATACATGCAATCATTCTTGTACAGTTAGTTTATTGTAACTTTAGTCATGTTCAATAAATGTATCATTAATCCTATCATATACGCAAAGGTCGGTAGTCAATTTTTACTTTTTCTAGGGAGTGCTTAGGATTGTTCATAGGTTAAACAAAGTTTTATTTATTTTTTATCCTTATCATAATTCAAATGTCACGAGCACAATTTACAATAGACTTTATTACTTGCTACTCTTCAATGCAATTATAAACTTGAATCATGGACTTCATGCCAAAAGTATTCTACTGCATATACCATTATGTAGTTTGTTAGAATCATACCTGATTTGATTCCTACTAGCTTCATATCTCTACTTCTTTTCCACTTATTGATTCCCAAAAGGTGCTAATGTTGTAACTTTCTGCTTTTATACCACTTGTAACATTCCTTGGTAACCTCACACGAAAATTCATGGAGGTAGAATTTTTTTACAGAAGTTACCAATGAGTGTGTATTCAAATTAAGAGGTAACTATCCAAATTACTTTTCCAAATTTATCATTAACTATTAAATAGAATCTCCATCATTACATAGAGTATCTTTAGTAAAGGAATAGTAAGTTACATAACCATTAACAACTATTGTTGTAGCATATTAACATAAAATTTATGATGTAACCTTACAACAATTCCATGATTATTTTAACTGAGTTAGTTATTCACATTCTCGATAATATAAAAATCACATAATGTAAGGAATAAACATCATAAAAATGACACAACAGACAACCACATCATTCGACATTGATATACCCGAGAAACCCCAAAGGGTGAAAACCAGAAAACATTTAATTTTATTATTAAACATTCATGAGGGAGCTCACCCCTCACTCAGTGGTTATAAGGGAGTCGATCCCTTAACCATTTTCATAATATATTACAAAGAATATCATCTAAAAAACAACATAACTCATTATAATCTATTGCAATCATCACGACATCATTTACCCACAAACCTTTGAGCATGGTGTATTTAGGGCCTAGTTATTTCTATTAATGGATTATCCTGGAACTGATTTTCCTTTAATCTCCATAGACTGCTAACTTATTTCCTACCATAATGATAAACATAATCCATTTTTGCATACATTTCAACTTCTGCCTGCCACTGCTATTGTCAAAAACCCTTAATAGATCAAGTATTAATCAAACCAATTAATAAATTTATACCACTAATTCTTCACCATCTATTCATGTACATTCATGAAATGTAAAAAAGATATCGTGACATGGTTCCTGTAAGAACACTTCATATTCACTAATTATAAACATTTAACCATCAACAAATGTCTATAAATAAATACCACATTAAATATTATTCTTCTTGTACAAGCACACATTCTTGCAAGGAAAATCACTACAACTTTCCAAGCATTCTTTTAAGGGAAACTAACACAACAATTACGATCTTCATGCATGCGGATTACATAAAATTTATCAAAAGAACTAGCCCAGCAGCTTTTACTTTTGGTTCATGCAAATACGCAATGAAAGCTGACACCACCAATATTTTTCCTATGCATGCAAATGCATGTACTTCCCAAAATAATCTTCCCAAAAGAAAGCTTAACACAATAGAGCATGCAAATAAATATTTCTTTCTCAAGGAAATATAACACAATAGTGCATGCAAAAACATGTTTCCTTTTCCAGAAAAGTAATCCAATAAAGCATACAAATACATGTCTTATTTTCCAAAGATTAAACCAACACCACCGATATATATATTCTAAATAAACCAACACATTACTATGATTTTTCTGCATGCAAATTGATCTTCTTTCTCGAAAGAATATTTTCCAGTGTATCCTAACAAAAAAATATATCATTTCCCACATGGAAATGTATATTATTTACGAAAGAAATCTAACACAAATTTTGCATGCATATATATGATCTTATTCCAAAAGAAACTAACATAATAGTTATGATAGCACAATAAATAATCACATATAATTTTTTTTAAAAAATATATAGCTCAGTGGATCTTATAGTTCTTACATCCATGTAAAGGACATATATTTATAATGCAATGACTATTTTTTGTGCATCCAAGGTCTTATAATAATAGGTATTCTTTAATGTATGCAACAAATATTTCTTTCTCTAGAATTATACCATCATTAGTTATTCATTTGATGTAAACAAATACATACTTATTTTCCAAAAGGAAGTTAATATAATAGTTAATGTCTCTATGCATAAATAATCTTATTCTTTTCATAGTAGTTATAGTTTTATATGCATAAAGAAATTTATCACAATCAACTAATATTTGAGTTTGTAAATACATGTTTCTCTTTCCAAAGATCTAGGAAAATAGTTATTCTTTGGTTGTGCAAGGTTCACATGTATCCTTTTACAAGAAAAATGACTTAGATAATTTAATCCTCTTTTACACAAAAGCCATGAAAACTTTCCAAGAAATGCCCAAGAAATATTTTCAAGAAAATAAATATATTTAATCTAGGCTCATGCACACAAGAATCATGGAAGGTTTCCAATAATTTTAATATAATTTTAAAAATGCAAACACATGTTTATTTTCCAAGAGGAACTAACTAAATCTTACATCAAAAAACATATTTCTTTCTCAAGAAATAGAATAACCATACTTTTGTGCATACATATACACATATTCTTTCGAAGAACACTAACCCATTAACTATCTTTTTCATGCTTTCAAGAACACATATTTCATTTTCAATAACTAATGTATTTCTTCTTATGCATGCAAAATCAAATATAATAGATATTATCCTTATGCATATAAGAACATATTCTCTTTAAGAGTCTATTTTTTCTCTTTAGGAATCTAATGTGTGGGCATGATGCGAATACCTCCAATAATTTTTTAAATCAAACAAATTAGTCACTTTGTCGTTTCATAAACAATGTTTACATGCATTTCTTTTACACCGATTCTTAATCTTCTTGTATGCATGGTTCGTGTATTCATTTCGATAACTCAAATACATATTAGTTATTTTTCTTGCATGTAAACTTATATTTTTCGTTTTCAAGAAATTGGGACAATATTATTCTTTTCTGCATGCAAATATCTCCATGAAAAATAATATAACAATCTCATACATGTTTATGAATATTTTTTCCTAAAAGAAATTTAGTATAATAGATATGAATCTCATTCATGTGAAAATTATTTTCTAATCTAATTCTAATATAATAGATATTAAATCTATTAATCTCATGGGTAACAAAATTCTTTTCTAGTAGTCTAACATAGTACGCATTTTCTTGTGCATACACATTTTTTGCAAACAAACTACACACATGTTATTTTTCTTCTTGGAATTAGCAAAAAAAATACTTATTCTTTTCGAGAAATGATCTTGGTTACTTATCTTTTCAACGTGGCTTCTTCTCTGAACATAGACTTCAACACAATGTCTCGTTTCCATTGCCTCCAATTACATATATCACAAAGGAATCATTAACGTGTCCACATCCAATTTTTCACTCATGCAAATATAGTTCAATGAATACGGTGAGAGAGAGCGGTTTGTTATTTTAGCATCCCTCCTCGAAATTTCCCTGCTCTCTAAAATTTGTAAATAAAACCCTCATGAGGACTTAACTATGACCAAGGAAACATAATTGAAAATGAATTTAGTTTTGGAACGAATTCTTGAATGGTTAATTATATCATGTAAAAGTAATATTTATATTAATTGCATGCGTAATTACGTGGTTCATGGGGTACTACATACTCCCCCTCTTAAAGATAACATTGTCCATGGTGTTCATCTTTCATTGTGACTTTAACTTTTAAACATAATATAACAATCTAACAACCAAAAGGAGATCCTTTCTCTTGCAAATGAACAACTTTCATTTCCAATAAATAACATTTGTTAAAACAATAATGTTTTATCAATATGCATAAGCATTACATCTACAAAAATATGAAAGTTCTACTTTCCATCACTTAACCATTAATCAAATTCATAAAAACAAAATAGAATCCCTATACGAACTTATTACTTACCAATTACTCTAGGAAGGCATGGTCACTTTTACAGAGGCACTTTAATAATAATTTGATAGCACATCAACATTACACCGAAAGCACTGTGTAATGTATGAATAACAAATCCAACATAATCAAGTCAGTCACAACATTTTCAATCAAATGAAATACATTTAACTACCAATCAACTATGCAATGTCAAATGATATTTTTACCATGATATTTCCACAAGTACTCAGAGAACACGAACCCTATAATTATCAAAATGATAAATCACTGCACCACATGCACATTGTCTTAGCTCAAACAATAATGTTTTATCAATATGCATAAGCATTACATCTACAAAAATATGAAAGTTCTACTTTCCATCACTTAACCATTAATCAAATTCATAAAAACAAAATAGAATCCCTATACGAACTTATTACTTACCAATTACTCTAGGAAGGCATGGTCACTTTTACAGAGGCACTTTAATAATAATTTGATAGCACGTCAACATTACACCGAAAGCACTGTGTAATGTATGAATAACAAATCCAACATAATCAAGTCAGTCACAACATTTTCAATCAAATGAAATACATTTAACTACCAATCAACTATGCAATGTCAAATGATATTTTTACCATGATATTTCCACAAGTACTCAGAGAGCACGAACCCTATAATTATCAAAATGATAAGTCACTGCTTATCAAAATGATAAATCACTGCACCACATGCACATTGTCTTAGCTCCCACTAAATACATCCACATAGTACTTCTAAAAGTACTCAAATAGAACCTAGCTCTCTAATCATCAAAATTATCATTAATTGTATCAATTGTAAATTATCTCATCCCCCACTAAAAAGTTCACAAGATTTGTAATATAATAAAAGAATTTACATTTCCATTAATTCCTTTCCCAACAATGGGCTCATTTCCTATCAATATGTAGATAAAATTCATACTCAATTGTATGCAAAATTCATTTTTAACACAACACATAATTGATTAGTTAATGTTTTCTATGATGAGAACAACAATGGAAAAATAATTTTCCTCCCAACTAGTGGGAACTCATTCCCACAGCCAGATGAAGCCATTTTCACATGCACATAATTCTTTGACAGAGATCATACCATGTCCATTCTAGAGTTTCACTGGCCAACCAACTCAAGAATTCTAATGACCATAGAGGGTCCAATTCAAGATTCTTCTTGACAGTTTCATGCATATTCCTCTGACAGTGCCACATGTATGAGACATTTTGGGTCTCCTTCACGAGGCTTCCAAATATAATAATTGTATCAGGATATTTACCCTCTTCTCCATCTTGTAAACCTCTTTTCCCTTACTGAGATCATCTATCTCTAGGGAGAGAAAATTCGGATAGGAAATCAACCTCAACCCCTCTAGGTAGGTTACCACCATCAACCTACATCCTCATATCCTTTGATAATTATCCTCAACTATATTTCATGTGAAATTATCTTTTAAAACTCTTTCCCACCATAATTTTCATAATGAATCATATGCATCATTTTTTCTTCATAAGCTCTCATGTTTCCATTAAGCTACCCCTGCTGAATTCCATGAGCAACGTTAGTCATAATTGTTTTTAGTAAAAGCATGCATTCTACAAAATATTGGTATACATAAGACATTTTATCAATATATTAGAATGTATCTTTCATCCATCAATGTTCTCAATAATTCAACATGTAGAAAGGTATTGATCTTTTTACTTTTCATAAACCACTTGTTTACAACTTGTAATAATTTTTAATCAAAACCAATTCATGCATATAAGTTTTAATACTTAGTTATGAAACACTCACTTATCAATACTATCAACCATCTTAATGTAGCCATGAAAAGTCTCAATCAACAACTAGTTATTATAGTGAAGTTTCACTGTTCAACTCATTATTTATTTTTAACATCTAAATGGGTTCTTCAATGTCCTTTTCAACCACTTTATTGTCCTCTTCAAAGTAAATTCCCCATCTTATTATTCATTTGTTATCAGATACATGCATTCATTCTTGTACAATTAGTGGATTGTAACATTATTCATGTTCAATAACTGTAGCATTAATCCTATCATATATGCAAAGGTTGGTAGTCAATTTTTACTTTCACTAGTGAGTGCTTGGGATTGTTCATAGGTTCAATAGATTTTTTTTTAATTTTTTAGACTTTATTACTTGCTACTCTTCAATGCAATTATAAACATGCATCATGCATTTCATGCGAAAATTAGTCTACTGCATATATCATTATGTAGTATGTTAGAATCATAAGTGAGTTGATGCCCACTAGCTTCATACCACTACTTATTTTCCACTTAATGATTCCCAAAAGGTGCTAATGCTACAACTTTCTGCTCTTATACCACTTGTAACATCCCCTGGTAACCTTGCATGAAAATGCATGGAGGTAGAATCTTTTTACAAAATTTATCAACGGGTGGCTATTCAAATTAATAGGTAAATATCCTAACTACTTTTCCAAATTCATCATTACCTATTAGATAGAATCTTCATCACTACATAGAATATATTTAGTAACGACATAGAGTATATTTAGTAATGAAATATTAAGTTACATTATTTTAACGGGGATGTTTTCACCTATAACCTTCTTTAAGCATGAAACATGGAAAACCGGGGGAACTTGGGAAGATGCAGGAAGCTCCAATTTGTATGCCATAGTACCAATCTTTTGCAGCACCTCGTAAGGACCATAGTACTTTGGTGATAATTTATCATCCTTCTTAACTTTCTTGAGGAACATTTGTTTCTATGGTTATATTCGTAAAAATACCCAGTCACCCATATCAAAAGTTGTTTTGTTGCGATGTTGATCTGCGTGTTGTTTCATTCAATTTTGTGTGAAAGTGAGGTTATCATTTTTTATTCTTGATATGTCCTTCTATCTTGAGAGTTTAAGGAGTGGTAATTACTCCCAATGCACTACAAGATATGGTTGGATTCATTTCTTCTTTCTCTAGGGTTTGTTCCTAGTGTATCTCCTCTTCTTTTGACATTTTTTTATCCTTTTCTTCCTCCTCTTCATAATCAATGTAAAGTAATTTCTTCTCAGCACACTTATGACCTTTAGTGCATTTTCCATCACAACTATAACAAAGGCCATCTTCTCCTTTTTCTTCCAATTTTTGTTGTGTTAGCCTTGTACGTTGTGCAAGGCTAGGACAAACAACACTTCCATTTTTATAATTGTGAGTGGTAGGCTTTCTTGTTGCCATATTTTGCTTTCAATTTTTCATTCTAGCCTAATGTCTTCTCGAGTGTATCAAGTTCCCAAAAATGAACCTCATGTTGAATGTTATCATTTAAATTCCCTATGAAGACATCAAACCTTTGCTTTTTTGGAATATCATTTACCCTTATATTCAATTTTTGGAAGTCTTCAATGTGCTCTACCATTGAACCCTTTTGTTTGAGATTTATCAATTGGCTAAAGAAGGTGTTTCTCTTTGTATCCTCATAATGTGCTATCATTTCCTCTGTGAGAATTGACCAAGCGACAAGTGATTTAGGAAAAAAATACCATTTATACCATAAAAATTGATTTGGTTCTAAATATAAAGATGCAATCTGTACCTTTTGTAACAGCTGCACATCATGTAGACCAAAATATTTCTTCATCTATAGTATCCATGTGATGGGATCCTTGCCATCAAACATCCTCATATGGATCTTTAGAATATGATGGGTCTTCAATCTAATGTTAGATTTCATGAAATCATTATTAACATTTTTTTTTTCTCATCATGAGTTTCCTTTACTGCCTTTTCGTCATTAGGAGGCCTTTCTTGTAGCAGATTTGTCCCACCTTCCATCAAATCTTCGATGACTTTGTTCAAAATTTTCATGCCTTTCTTCCAATCTTCTTCCATAGCATCGATATTAGCCTCCGTGGAACACATAAAAGTATTTACCTTAGCTTTGATCACATTCTTCAAATCATCCATCCAATTTTTCTTACTAGGTGTTTCTATTTTCTTGATTCGAGTCATTATTTTTATTTCTTTTATGATCTCGATATTTAAAGGACTGTAACTCTGTAATTTCAGATCTTCAAGTTCTGAAATTTTGGCCAGTGGTAGCCCTCCGAGTCCTCTTTCTAGCCCCACCACTCTGATCAATATTGGATTCTTCAATAAAGAGTTATGCCAAACCTCCTATGATGGCTTGCTTATAGATGATTTCAGTAGATCGAACTTGTATGACTTGCCATGTGTCACGTTTTCGACCTTCAGACTTGAAAAAAATTTAAAAAAAGTACAGTCTGTCCTGTTTCTTTAACTTCTTATGAAATTTCAATCCTTATGAAATTTCAATCTGATGCTCAGAGAGAAGGTTATGACAATTTTCCCAAGGTCACATGTTTGGAATGTAATTTGGGAGTTTACAAAAACCCTAAATGTCTTGGATCATATATTCGCAAATATAGTGAAACAGACTTTGAAATTTGAGCCCGAGCTTCACCAAGATTCAAGATCAAATGGGTTTTAATTTCAGAGTCTAAGCCCTTGTTGAAAAAGCATTATAGCAGAAATTCCATGATGAGCTATTTGAGATGGAATTCTAGATCATATCTCTGAAAATATAGTGAGACAAGATCTGAAATTCAGACCCGAGGTTCATAACGGTTTTGGCTGAAATAAGTTTTTTTTTAGCTTCTCAAATGTCGTAGAGAAACCATTATAGCGAAAATTCCACGATGGCCTGTTTGGAGTAGTGAAACCCTAGAATCCAAAGCTATGACACTAAATGTTATGAAACCATCTCACAAAAACATAGAAAAGATACATCAACAACTTAAAATTCAGCCTCTTTGAGGGGGAAACCTCCTTTACATTACAAAAAATGAACAAATATTAGATGATACAAAAGACAAGACCCTCTCTCTATATCTCTCTATATATAGCAATCTAAGGGGTCATAATATAATCAGAGCCTGTATAACAATAATAATGTAAGGGCACAAAAATAACAATAGTGGGCTTCTATGGGGCATAATAATAACAATATGGGGACTACATGGGCACAATAATATAATAAGGGGGTTTGCACTAATATCAATAAGGGTTACACTAGTAGTATAGGGACCTAATATAACAACTATTATTGTAGCATATTAACATAAACTTTATGATGTACCCTTACAAAAATTCCATAATTTTTTAGACTAAGTTAGGTAATCACATTCTTCATAATACAAAAATAACATAATGCAAGGAATCACTATCATAAAAATGGCACAACAAGAAACTACATCATTAGACATCGATATACCCTCGAAACCTCATATGGTGAAAACCATAAAATGTTTAGTTTTATTATTAAATTCTCATAAGGTTGTTCACCCCTCACTCAATGGTTGTAAGGGAGTCGACCCCTTAACCATTTTCATAAAATATTACAATGAATATCATATCAAAAACAACATAACTCATTATAGGCTATTGCAATGATCATGACATCATTTACCCACAAACCCTTTAGCATGGTGTCTTAGGGCCTAGTTCTTCCCATCAATGGATTATCCCAGAGCTAACTTTCCTTCAATCTCCATAGACCGCTAACTTATTTCCTGTCATAATGATAAACGTAATCCATTTTTTCATATGTCACAACTTTCACATGCAACTGCTTATTATCAACAACCATTGATATCATGATTAGGTCAAGTATTAATCAAACCAATTAATAAATCTATAGTAGTGATTCTTCACTATCTATTCATGTACGTTCATGCAATGTACAAAAAATATCGCGACATGTTTCTTGTAAGAACACATCATATGCACTAATTATAAGCATATAATCCTTGATGAATTTCTATAAATAAATACCACATTAGATATTATTCCCTTTGTACAAGAACACAATCTTGTAAGACAAATCATTACAACTTTCCAAACATTCCTTTAAAGGAAACTAACACAACAATTATGATCTTCATGCATGTGAATTACATAAACTTATCAAA
The DNA here is from genome assembly GCA_000404065.3 of Pinus taeda. Classification (NCBI taxonomy): domain Eukaryota; kingdom Viridiplantae; phylum Streptophyta; class Pinopsida; order Pinales; family Pinaceae; genus Pinus; species Pinus taeda. Next base: position 2,029 of record APFE031476008.1, on the reverse strand, counting down.
AGAACTAGCCCTCCAGCTATTACTTCTAGTGCATGCAAATATGTAATGAATGCTAACACCATGAATATTGTTCTTATTCATGAAAATTCATATACTTTCAAAAGATTTTTCCCAAAAGAAATCTTAACACAGTAAAGCATGCAAATACATCTTTCATGCTCAAGGAAATATAACACAATAGGGCATGAAAAAACATGCCTCCTTTTCTAGAAAACTAATCTAATAAAGCATAGAGATACATGCCTTTTTTCCCAAACATTAAACCACCACATTACTATGATTTTTGTGCATGTAAATTCATTTTCTTTCTGAGAAGAATTTTTCCAATGTAGTCTAACACAACACGCTATGATTTCTCGCATACAAATGTATATTATTTCTTAAATAAATCTAACACAAATCTTTCATGCATATACATTATTTTATTCCAAAAGAAACTAACATAATAGTTATGATAGCATAAAAAATATTCACATATAATTCTTCTAAAGAAATATAGCTCAATAATTCTTCTATCCATGGAAAGGACATATATTTATAACACAGTGACTATTCTTTGTGCATGCAAGATCTTATAATAATAGCCCTTCTTTAATGTATGCAACAAATATTTCTTTCTCTAGAATTCTACCATCATTAGTTATTCCTTTCATGTAAACAAATACATACTTATTTTTCAAAATGAAGTTAACATAACAATTAATGTCTCTATGCATAAAGACTCTTATTCTTTTTCACAATAGTTATAGTTTTATATGTATAAAGAAATTTACCACAATCAACTAATCTTTAAGTACGTAATTACATGTTTCTTTTTCCAAAGATCTATCAAAATAGTTATTGTTTGGCTATGCAAGGTTCACATGTAACCTTTTACAAGAAAAATGACTTAGATAATTTAATTCTCTTGTACGCAAAAGTCATGAAAACTTTCCAAGAAATTCACAAGAAATCTTTTCAAGAAAATAAATATATTTAGTGTAGGCTCATGGACACAAGAATCTTGGAAGCTTTCCAGAAAATTTAATATAGTTTAAAAAATGCAAACACATGTTTTTGTTTCCAAGGGGAGCTAACTAAATCTTGCATGCAAAAACATATTTTTTTCTCAAGAAACACAACAACCATACTTTTGTTCATACATATACACATATTCTTTGCAAGAACACTAACCCATTAACTATCTTTTTCATGATGGAAAGAACAAATATTTCATTTTCAATAACTAATTAATATCTTCTTGTGCATGGAAAACATGATGGAAAGAACAAATATTTCATTTTCAATAACTAATTAATATCTTCTTGTGCATGGAAAATCAAATATAATAGATATTATTCTTATGCACATAAGCATGTATTCTCTTAAAGAGTCTAATGTTTTTCTTTAGAAATCTAATGTATAGGCATCATATGAATACCTCCAATAATCTTAAATGATACAACTTAGTCTTTTTGTCTTTTCGTAAACAAAGTTTACATGCATTTATTTTTCATGAATTCTTAATCTTGTTATATACATGGTTCATGTATTATTTTCAAAACTCAAATATATAGTAGTTATTTTTCTTGCATGTAAATTTATATTTTTCTTTTTCAAAAAATTAAGACATTTCTATTCTTTTCTTCATGTAAATATCTTCATAAAAAATGAATATAAATAATCTTTTATAATGATATATCTATATATTCTTTATTAAATAATTTTATGTATAAATATAGATATAATATCATTTTGCTATTGTGCAAATTCTTTTCTAAAATAATTCTAATATAAATGTATTAGTCTCATGCATATGAAAATTCTTTTCTAAGAGAAATCTAATATAATAGATATTAAATCTATTAATCTCAATCTTATTTTCTAGAATACTAACATAGTACCTATTATTTTGTGCATACACATTCTTTCGAGACAAACTAAAAACACTTTTTGCTTCTAGGAATTAAAAAACTAAATACTTAATCTTTTCGAGAAAAAAAATTGGTTAATTATCTATTTTTCTTCGAGGAATTAAAAAATAAATACT